>JARQOC010000005.1:253422016-253506637 GCA_033576535.1 Allobates femoralis | reverse complement strand
CCTCCTCTGGTAGGGGGGCGGCTCCACGTAGACGTGTGATGGCTCTCAGGAAACTACTATGCAAGCTCCTATTGGTTGACGTATGGAGAGTCCTTAACCCTTCAGTTAAGGACTACACTGTTTTTTCTCTGGAATACAGTCGTATTGACTTGTTTCTTGTTAGCCAGAAGGTCCTCTCTTGGACACCTAAAACCTCTATTGGCAATATTGTCCTGTCGGACCACAGCCCCATTTTCTTGTCTATGGAGCTGCCTGGTCTGACCAGGAGAGAATGGTCTTGGCGACTGAATATCCACCTTTTAACTGATGCGGTCTGTCTGGCGGATTTGAAATCTGATATTGACACATTTACTCAGACGCATATATCGGATCAGACATCGCTGACTATTCAGTGGGAAGCCCTTAAGTGTGTCCTTCGGGGCACGTTAATTAAACACAGGGCGAGACTAAAGAAACATCGGTCTGAACAATTGAACGGACTGTTATCTCAGATTAATCATCTGGAGACTGCACATAAGTCTTTCCGTAGTCATGAAGTATTGACAGATCTGACTACAAAAAGGATTGAGCTGAGGAATCTCTTAGATAGCAAATATGAGAGACACAAGGAACGATCAAAGGGTTTTTTTTTTATATAAAGGCTAACTACTGTGGGCGACCCTTGGCTAGACTGCTACACCCTCGGGGAGGTCCTACATACATTCCCTCCATTAAGACTCCTTCAGGTCAGGTAGTCCATAGCACGGAGGAAATATCAAGAGTCTTTCGGACATTCTATGCTGACCTATATGGCCTGAAAGGTAAATGTTTTGACAATGACCCCGAGACCTTACGATCTAAAATTCAGTCGTACATTGATCAGGTAAACATGCCGTCCCTGTCTGAAATGGACGTTGCTTCCTTAGAGGAGGACATTACGGTGGAGGAGCTGACTAATGCAGTCAGGATGTCCCCGACAGCGAGAGGTTCGGGACCTGACGTCTGTATGCCCATATTTTATAAGACCATGCTCGGTGACTTGATGCCTCACATGCTGTCTACATTTAGGGTGCTCTTGAAGGGAGACACTTTTCCCCCACAGGCATTGGAGGCACACATTTGTGTGATTCCCAAGCCGAACAAAAATCTTTTAGAGGTGGCGAGTTACTGTCCCATCTCTTTAATAAATGTGGATGTTAAGCTGTTTGCCAAGATATTAGCTGATTGGCTTTCGACGAGACTTCCCTCCATCGTTTCCACCTTGATCATGTGGGCTTTGTCAAAGGCCGAGAGGCACGGGACAACATTATAAGATTTTTTCTCATTATCGAAAGAGCTAAGATGTGGAAGTCCACTCTGTCTGCTTTCTATTGACGCAGAAAAGGCCTTTGACAGAGTCAATTGGGGTTTCCTTTGGGAGACGCTGAGACACATTGGCCTAGGCAGTAAATTTATGAATGGGGTCTCCTCACTGTACTCCCATCCTTCCGCATGAGTTTGTGTAAACGGAGGCTTGTCTTGTTCCTAATTGGGAATGGGACACTACAGGGTTGCCCACTATCTCCCCTGCTCTATGTTATTGTCATGGAGCACTTAGCTAAGGCTATACGGGACAATGGCGAGGTCCACAGGATTCTACTGGGGGACACTCATAATAAGACAGCGTTATTTGCGGATGACGTCCTTATGTACGTCACACTCCCGTCCGTGACCTTCCCCATCCTGCTGCGAGAGTTCGAGTTGTTTGGAGGCCTTAGTAACTTTAAAGTGAAATACTCAAAGTCTGAGGCGATGAATCTCTCCCTGTGTTTCACTGAGATTTCTTCTTCCACCTCTCCCCTTTGCTGGAGATGCGGCACAGAGGTTGGCACTCTGATTCATGTTTGGTGGAGTTGCCCCCTGATCGAGGACTCTGGGTTAAAATTTTTCGTAATTACAATATGGTCACGGGTGGGAACTTGGAGGGTTCCCCTGAGATGGCCCTACTCTCTCTGCTCACTGGATCCTGGAAGACCCAAAAGAAGAACATCCTCCGTTTCTGCCTTAGTGCAGCACGGAATGTGATTCCTCGCCACTGGAGGGAACTGACGCCCCCTACGATTTTGGAGTGGTACTCGGAAATGGAGACCCTCCGTATATATGAGGAGATTTTGGCTGACTTCTCCCAGACCCAATCTGCCTATGTAACCACTTGGACGGAATGTATTCTGTTCAGAGAAGCCCCTAATTTTAGAGATCTGCTTTCCTGAATATGTACTTACCTGCACAGAACTCGACCTCTGCCAGATTCTTGTTTTTGAACCGGGACTCCCCAGACGTATTATTCTCATTTTATCCGCTCTGCTTTTTTCTATTTCTATTATTCCTCGATCTCTTCTCTCTCTCGTCATTCCTTTCCCCCTCTCCTGACATTTTACTCTTGTTTCCCTTCTTCACCCTCCTCCTCCCCCCAGTGGAAGGCCAAATGCCAGAATATATAGACTAGAGAAATGTAAATTTAATACTATTGTATCCCGATCTCCTGTTGAGCCTGTTGGGTCGAGGAGTGGACCCAAATATTATATAGATGTGACATTTGTAGACGCCACGTGATGTTGAAACCTGTGACGATATCGGGTGGCTTATTGACAATTATGATCCTCATCTTGTTGTTTTGAAGATATATCTCTTCCTAAATACGATGCTATTTCGTAATGTATTGTGTTTAAGCCTATGTTTATAAAACTCAATAAAAATATATTTACAAAAAAAAAAAAAAAGGTATCAACCACTGAGGACTCTCAGATTCTAATATTTTCAAGTCAAGGAAATGATGCTCAGTAGTGTGTGTGGCCTTTACGTGCCTGTATAACCTCCACACAACACCTGGTCTTTTTCGCCTGATGAGGCAGTGGATGTTTTCCTGATGATCTCCCAGACCTAGCTTAAAGCATCAGTCAACTCCTGGAAAGTCCAGTGCAATGTTGCATTGGTGCAACGAGACGTGATGTCACAGATGTGCTCTATTGGATTCAGGTCTGTAAAACAGACAGGCCTGTCCATAGCATTAGTGCCTTCATCATGCAAGAACTGCTGACACACTTCTAGCCACATGAGGCCTAACATTGTCATGCATCAGAAGGACCCTAAAATCCACTGCACCTGTATATGGTCTCACAATGGGTCTGAGGAGCTCATCCCGGTACCTAATAGCAGTCGGGGTACCTCTGACTACCATATGGAGGGATGTGTGACCCTCCAAAGAAATGTTTCCCTACACCATTACTAACCCACTGCCAAACTGGTAATGCTGGAGGATGTTGCAGTCAACAGAACATTCTCTACTGCGTCTATTATTATTATTATTTATTTATAGAGCACCATTGATTCCATGGTGCTGTCCATGAGAAAGGGTTACATACAAACAAGTTAAAAATACAATGAACAAACTAACAGTGACAGACTGATACAGAAGGGAGAGAGGACCCTGCCCTTGCGGGCTTACATTCTACAGGGCAGTGGAAAGGGAGACAGTAAGTTGGGTCTGCTCTGGTGGTGGTGGAGTGCCAGGTCCAGCAGTGGTGAGGTGGCACTGTGGTCATTGCAGGTTGTAGGTTGTTCTGAAGAGATGGGTTTTCAGGTTCCGCTTGAAGGTTCTGAGTGTAGGGGACAGTCGGACGTTTTGGGGTGTAAAATTCCAGAGAATGGGTGATGCTTGGGCGAAGTCTTGCAGGCGGTTAGATGAGGAATGTACAAGTGTGGAGGAAAGAAGGAGGTCTTGGGAGGATTGAAGATTGCCAGTTGGATGATATTGGGAGATTAGTTCAGAGATATATGGGGGGACAGATTGTGGACGGCTTTATAAGTCAATGTTAGTAGTTTGAATTGGATACGCTGGGGAATTGGGAGCCAGTGGGGGCATTTGCAGAGGGGAGAAGTGGAGGAATAGCGAGGAGAGAGCTGGATTAGTAGGGTAGCAGAGTTGAGGACAGATTGGAGAGGTGCAAGAGTGTTAGCAGGGTGGCCACAGAGGAGGAGGTTGCAGTAGTAGAGACTGGAAATGATGAGAGCATGCACTAGTAGTTTAGCAGATTGAGGGTTGAGGAAGTGAAAGATTCTAGAAATATTTTTGAGTTGGAGGCGGCAGGAGGTGGCAAGGGCTTGGATGTGCGGTTTGAAGGACAAGGCAGAGTCAAGGGTTACTCCAAGGCAGCGGACTTCAGGTACAGGGCAAAGTGTGATGTTGTTTATTGTGATAGATAGGTCTGGTAAGGCAGTTGTGTGAGATGGAGGAAAGATGATGAGTTCGGTTTTGTCTACATTGAGTCTTGGGAAGCGAGAGGAGAAGGAGGAGGATATGGTTGATAGACACTCTGGGATTCTGGACAGCAGAGAGGTGACATCTGGGCGAGAGAGGTAGATCTGAGTGTCATCATCGTACAGGTGATACTGGAAGCCATGGGACTTTGAGTTGTCCCAGACCAAGAGTATAGTTTGAAAAGAGGAGGGGCCCCAGGACAGAGCCGTGAGGGACCCCAACAAAGAGTATTAGTATATTAGATATTAATGGCATGCTGGAGGTCATTTTGCAAGGCTCTGGTACTGTTCCTCTTTGCACAAAGGAGGAGGTAGGTTGTTGCCCTCCTACGGCCCCCTCTACATCTCCTGGGGTAGTTTCCTGGCTCCTAGTATTTGATCCATGCTTTGGACACTGTGCTGACAGACACAGCTAATCTTGCCACAGCTTGCATTAACGTGCCATTCTAGATGAGCTGCATTGCTTGAGCAATTTCTATGGATTTTAGACACTGCCTCATGCTACCTCTAGGGGTGAGAGCAATGACAAAGTGGAAAAGTGACTGAAACAACCAAAAAGGATTAGAACAGAGAAAGTCTGCTGAACCACTCCTTTATAAGAGGTGTCTTGCTAATTGCCTATCATTTCTACCTACTATCTTTTCCATTTGCACAACAGCAGGAGAAATTGATTCACAATTGGTGTTGATATAACTGGGAAGGTATATTTCACAGAAGTGTGAGTGAATTGGAGCTATATTTGTTATTTAAATGTTCACTTTATCTTTTTGAGCAGTGTATATGTATGTACAGTGGTGATCAAAATTAGAGAACACAATTTCCTTAATGTCATTGTGTTGTACTATGTGAAAATATCCTAACATAAGTAAAATTAATATTTTAAGCTTATTTTATACATTGAATATATGCTAAAGCACAGAATAAAAATGTAAATTAGAAAAATTAAAAAGAACACTGATGAAAATTAGAGATCACTTTCTGATACCTGCAGGTTATTGGTGTTATTCTGGCACCTGGTGCTAATTTCCTTAACGAACGTTAGACTGCCAGATAATAGGGTTTGTCAGATAATTACTGGAAACGGTTTCACTCACTTTGCAAAAATGGTGTGCAATTCCAAAGTGACTGAAACACTCCGGCAGCAGGTTGTCCAGATGAGGATATCCTTGTCATTCCAAGTCTATGATTTCTAGAATTTTGCATCTTTACATCACAAACTCTTTCAAATCCCCCAAGAAGGCTGGTCACCCTCAAAAGACACATGCAAGAGAGGACAAGATAATGAGAATCTCCATGGGTAATCGTTTCAACACTGCAGCTGGAATAACTTGCCAGTTTAGCACTGAACAGGGTAAGGATTTGTCTAGTCATACAGTGTCACGAAATTTAAGAGCATTTGGACTGAAGGCCCACTCTGCAGTGACCAAACCTCTCATTAGCAGACAGAATCAAAAGGCTAGACTCACCTTTGGGGAGGAGCATGTTGTGTGGACAGGGGAGAAGTGGTCCACAGTTCATTTTAGTGATTAAAGCAAGTTTAATTAATTTTGGTCAGATAGGAACATTATGTTCATCGACAAACTGGTGAAAGACTGAACCCAAAGTATATAAATAATATTTATTCATTTATATAGCGCTATTAATTCCATAGCACTTTGCATAGTAATGCTGTCTCTCTTGGAGCTCACAATCTAAACATCCTATCAGTATGTCTTTACAATGTGGGAGGAAACCGGAGTGCCCGTGGGAAACCCACACAAACACGGGGAGAACATACAAACTCCTTGCAGATGTTGTCTGTAGTGTCCTTGGTGGGAATTGAACCCAGGACCTGAGGACCCCAGCGCTGCAAAGGCTGCAGTGCTAACCACTTGAGCCACCGTGCTGCCTGTCAGTGAAAGGTGGTGGGGGACATGTCATGATTTGGGAAATGCTTTCTGCTGCAGGGGTTGGACCTCTCATACAGCTACATGGCAGAGTGAATGCATTTAGCACTCAATCAGCCAACAATTTTCATGCAGGACAACGGTTAAAGCAGTTCCTTGAAACAGAAAATATTGAAACAAGATGTCCTATGCAGTACATTCAACCTCAGATTCACAGGAAATGACACAAATGATCTTTTCAATATTAGAAATGTACAGTGCATATACACCTTTGTGGAGTAAAAGTGACAAGGTGCTACATGAGCTGAAGAAACTAATTGTTGAAAAATTAAAAGCACATGTTACTGTTCTTATTTAAACATTGTTATGCATAGCGTCCTAAGTTGTGTACTATATTTACTATTTGAAAAAAAAATGCCTGGGTTTATGTATACAGCTCACTTTTACACCCTTCATGATCTGTGACGTATAAGTCACATCTCTACTTAAACAGCGCCAATTAGATCAGCAATCCAATCGGCACTTAACCCTTTGGATTGTCTTGTCAATCACTGATTGAGTGATCCAAAGTACTGTGGCAGGAATCACGCTACTCCCCACCAGCATTGGAGGTCCTATGATGTCATCATGGAATTTCGACACCATGATAGCCCGGAGTTCTGTGAGGTCAAAAAACAAGCCTTCATATGTCTATATTGATGGGAAAATAAAAAAGTTATGGCTCTTGGAAGAAGAGGAGGAAAGATAGAAAACAGAAAAATGGAAACTCGCTGGGTGGTGAAGGGGTTCAGTTCTATGAAGAGTTCCTGAATTGGTTCTATTTAAAAAAAAAAAATTAAATTTAGCAGTAGTATTTTTCACATGCAGTGGTCAGTGCTATGACACTAAATAAATCTAGCTAAATTATCTCTAACCTTGTGGAAATGGAAGTAGGGTCACAGTGCTGGAAATGGCAGCATGAACCCAACTGTTTTCTGGGCAATGGAAGGTTGTAACCTTATTTCTAAGTGTTGCTATAATTGAATTTATGATGAATGCAGCAAACAAATAAACAGTTTACATAATTATAATAGAAGTATAACTGTACATTTGTGTGGTCACAAAATAGGAATTTGTATTTTTAATGCTGATGGTTCAGTTACACAACTTGTCTAGCACATAAACCTGAAAACTAATCAGTAGTTTCTGAAGTAAATTTTCTACTTATCCCACTTAATTCGTTAGCAAATCCTATCTCGTACATTACTTAGCAGGAAGTGACCCATTCCATTGCCAGCATTAATGTTTCGCTAAGGAGATGCTGGTAGGTAAACACGTTCTCTTCAAAGATTGGAATGCTTTGCCCTTGAGATTTCATTCTATTCTGAAAATATCTTATATTACCACATTTGTCTTTTTCACATGAAAAGCAATTAAATGCTGTGAGCATGTTAGTAACATTCAAAAACAAGTCCTCACTCATTAGAATGGAGTATATTGATCCTTTTAATTCACTTATTTTTATCTGCTACATGAATGGCCAGATCTAAAGCACCAATCTAGCCATGATCTGCCAGCTTGTGACTGCAGCTTTTGACTGGCCAAAAGTCTAGGGTCACTGTCACAAACTCTGTGTAAGTCTATGAGAGCCTTGTTTATGCCCTCATAGACTTAACGGCTAAGAGAAGAAAATGCATGTGGTAAGTCACTTAAATAAAATACACAATTTCCATTATGAAATTAAAAAAAAACACTGAAGTGGTGCATTAAATAGGCCATGAAAATCAGATCCTTGTGAGTCTGGCATCACTACCAATCAATTGTTCTCAGTGCTAGCAGTGGCCAGATGTGAGCAATTGCTGATCTGATCTCCATCAACTCTCTAGTAGTCACTGCCGGGTACTGCAGACCCACTCTTATCTGAATAGGGATGGATCTGTTGTACCAAGCAGCAGTCACGACAAAGCTGTCAGCACTGAGAAAAGCCTGACTGGGTGTCGGACCCCATCGATCTGATATAGAGAACCTATATTTTTATATAAAATAAATTTCATCCTACTGTTCTGAAGCCTTCAATACACCAGGATGCACGGATAACACTGCAGGGCAGCAAGTCCTGTTTGAAGTAATCCAAGAATAATAGAGAAAAATCCAGCACCAAATTTACTAATTCACGTAGAATTAAAAACTCTATTGAACCATCTTAAAAACGTGGAACAAACATTAAAATTGTGTAATGCCTTCCTTGCGTGTTTCAGATCTAAGCGATCCTTCGTCATAGGCAACCAAATTAAAATGAGGCTATACATGGCCGGAAGTTTAGCCTTGTATGTAAAGGCCCAGTTACACAGCACAACATCGTTAACGACATCGCTGATACGAGTTTGGAGGCGTACCAGCGACGTCGTTGCGACCTCGTTGCGTGTGACGCTGGCAAGTTGCTACAATAAATCATTGGATCGGAGTTGACAGGTTTACCAACATGTTGTAAAACCTGACGATATCACTCCAGCAACCTGCTGCATCGTTCTAACTCCGCGATAACAATGTCGTGGATGACTTCGCCCATTCACAGCAATGAGCAGGGATCGTTCGCGGGGTTGTGCGAACGATACCTGCTCACTACATTGTTGGTGAATTGTTCACGATATCTAGACGTGCAAATCTCACCAGCGATGTTGAAATGATGCCAAAAACGACCGCGCTCCCGAGATCGTTGCCGACATCGTTTCAATGTCGTGACGTGTAACGGGGCCTTTAGGGGGATGAGAATTGTAGGAGGGGGAAAAAACAGCTGATTCTCATTATTCATCAAGCTTGAACAGGTATTCTTACAAAAAAATTAAAGCATCTTCATACAGTTATTCACGGATAGTACAAAACATTTATAATAGTCCAATACCCAAATTTAAGGCTAATTTCTTGAGCAACGCATGAAATTGTGCAGTTCCTTTAAAAAAATATACTGCAATTCATTGTAATAATTAAACCCTGAGGGTATTCTGGAGATCTGTGGGAGAATCCACTGTACCTCCCACAGGAGCAATGATTTCATCCAGTTGTTGCCTCTAAGCCGTTTACCAACCTTCTCTATACCAATGACATACAGTGTGGACACATCCCCATTATGTACTTCTTAAAAATGCTTTGAAAGCCCTGAAGCAGCTCTATTACTTGAACTATACTCATTCATAGCTGCTAAAGCGGCCGTCACACGCAACGATTTCTTGCCCGATATCGTTTAAGCGATCTCCTTTTTGATCGCTTAAGCGATATCGGGCTTCAAATCGTTGCATGTAATCAAGCGATTTACGATGTAAAATCGCTTGATCCTGACATCGCAGATCTGAGCTCCGGAGCTCAGATCTAGCGATGAACGATGTCACGATCTGCTTCATCGTGGTGTATAACACCACGATGAACGATCTCCCAGCGGCAGAGCCTATGCTGGGAGATGGTAACTATGGTACACGTCGGGTTCTAAGCGCCGCGCGGCGCCTAGTAACCCGATGTGTACCATAGTAACCAGCGGGATCGCAGCTCCACATCGCTGGTGAGTCTGTCTGTGTGACAGCTCACCAGCGATGTGAGCGATATTGTAAGCGATCGCGCGTGCACGTGATCGCTTACAATATCGCTAGCGATATCTTAGCGTGTGACGGCCGCTTAAGACTTGCTCGGTTATTCTTTTCTTTAGAGTGTGTGAGGTGCAATCTGCCTCATATATCACATAGGTGCTGGTACAATTGATAAAGCTTTTGATATTATGCACCTTTTTGTCGCTTTGTGTAGAAGAATTTGACTCATCACACAGAGCTTTGACCTCAACAAATTTTGGTATAAACTAGATTGCAAGCCAAAATCTTGCATTCAATATCTGTGTTGGACCTAACAAATGTTCTTTAGGGTGTGTGAGACAGTGCGGGGGATCATATGCGAGGGGCGCTATGTCTCCCCCAGAATGCGCACTGTCACATATTGAACCAGGTATAGGGTTTGAGAAAGAGGGACGGTCCGCTCCCTCCGCTCCAGGTCTTGCAGGGTCCCGGAAGGAGACACGGAGTTAAAAGCCTGGTTAGGAGGCAGGGCGGGGTTCCCTGTGGACAGCTTTTTGCCTAAGCTGAAGCAGCAGCAGAGATAGACTGGAGAGGTCAAGAGTTCCAGGGGGCCGTGTGCTATAATAACACTGTCTAGCCCGGGAGGGCTGGGAGCTCGGGGCGACCTATATTGGAAAGCTCACGACCTGAAGGAACCGGGTTACTTTGTGTGTGGACTGTATCCTGTGTACCCGGCTGCGACCCGGATTCCGGCAGCTTGGCCATCGCTGTGTGTATCAGCAATAAAACCAGGTACTGTTTGAACTATTACCGGGCTCAACGTTTTTCCTGACCTGCAATCCCGGCGCTGCCCCACAGGTGACTGGTCAGAAATTCCTATGGTCATAATCCAAAATCTTGAGAAGGCAACCTTGTAAAGTGCAGCTGTTTTAACCAAAAATGGAGCTCAAATTTATATTACAATTAATTGGGAATTGGTGTTAAAAAAACCCTCATGAAGATGTAATGGTTTTGTGTCCAAATATTTTTGTTCTTATAGTGAGTACAGATCCTATATTAATATTTGTGCCATCCTTTCATTTCATAAGTGCAAACTACATCTATTAGAAGTCCGTGTAATTGCCATACAGGAAGGTGCATGTCATTTTGGAAGTTAACCTGATTCTGAAGAGGACGAGGATCATGAGCGGACCTGGAAGCATGGCGATAGGCCTTTTCACATCAGGACTGTTCTGTGTTTTGAGTGCAATGTGTTTTTCAGCAAAAATGAATGCAAACACGTGCATTTTTTCTCCAATAACTTGTAAAAATGCATACAAACGTGGTAAAAACGCATTAAAAACGTAGGTGCGTTTTAGATGCATGTTTTTTTTACCCAGCGCATAGGAAATGTTGCCGAAAAATGCATGCATTCAAATGCAAAGCAATGCGTTAGATGTGAACTTAGCCTTAAATGGTTTGAGCAGGCACAGAATGACAATGGAGCACAGCTGTGAGAGAAGTGCTCACCTTACAGCTGGGCTCCGACTGCCTTGTGAAAAGTTATCCCAGTTTACGTTCATCCGTGAACTGGGATAACCCCAGTATCACTCGATACTCTGCAGTCACATCACCGCCTTCAGAGCACGCACAGTTTTCATGATGAAGCTGGCAATGTTTTTACCTAACTAGACCATGCAATGTGCAGGACGATAAATGACGTCCGGCCTGCACATCCACAATGCATCGGAGTGGAAATGACGTCATACCTGGAACAAGGAGGCAGGAATTTCAAATCGGGAGCGTTCCAGAGAAGGAATTCTCACCCTCAGCGGAGCGTGCTAAGAGCAATGAGGGGAGACGGAGTCCTGGAGACTGCCTAGTCAGTTTGCAGACTGTAGATTGGATGCTGCATTTACATACAAAAATGTAAGTATCAGTCTCATTTTTCACAGTCTTTAAAGGGCAGTTTTAGGTGAGACAGGGATGGTTAATGATGTACTAGGAAGGTACAGGGACAGGTAGTGATAGGTTAGGAGGTAAAAATAACCTGACAAGTTCCCTTTAACTTAGTGTAGGAACCCAGTAATGAGATATGCCATAACGTTTTTGTATGCTAAGTATCTAAATTTTTCATATATTTCCTTAGCAGAAATGCATGTCTATATTCTTACATTCATGGTTTGCATGCTAGGAACTGTCTCTTTGTTATAACATGGACTGTGTGGAAGGCAGGGTGGTAGTGCAAGACATACTGGAAGCATTATTTGCCATCCAACCGACCACTCATTTGCAATGTTCTAGCTTTGAGTGGTGTCCTGAGCACCCTGTAAAATGGAATAGAAGGCTAGGTCTCGTAGATGAGCTTGTTTGTTGAGCTCCAGCAGAAGGCAGTTTCACCTGGCTCTTGACCTCGCCCAATGCATGCCTCATCAGCAGCACATCCACTTCCCCGTCTCTTACCACATGCCTTGTGCATGTTAAATTAGGTATATAATATATTCCACCAAACTTTCCACTATTAATACAGAAAAGAAAATATGTATCCTTTTGTCTTTGGCTCCATTCACACTGTGCATTTTTGTTCTGTGTTTGCTCATCAGCTTTTGTAACCAAAACCAGGAGTGGCTGATAAATACAGAAGTGGTGACGAGTTTCTATTATACTTTTCCTCTGATTGTTCCACTCATGGTTTTGGCTGCAAAAACAGACCAAGAACGCACAGTGTGAATGGAGCCTTAGTATGCAACAGCAGCTGAGACAGAAAGCTGAGATCACAATCTTTGCATGTGCCGCATCCGCAGCCATTCTCCTCAAATCCATTGCGTCGGAGGCAGAACATGTGCAAATTGAGATCTTGGCTCTCTGAGATCTCAGTCTGCGCATGCACTGCTTTCGCAGCTATTTTCCTTATGTCCACTGAGTCACCGCTGAGAGGTCAATGCCACCTGCACCGCTCCACCATGACACCCCTTCCTACCCTGCCCCAGCCCGCAGCATTGCCTCACTGGTGCCGCTGCGTCCCTGCCTCCTGTGATCTCGCTCCACCACAACTCCCCTCTTCCCAGTAAGCCCCAATTTTGAGGGAAACGTGTTTTACCATCCGAGAAATATGGTAGTAAGATATGCTCAGATTATAAATGTGCCCCAGGAATTTTGGCACCACTCCTGAATCTCTTGGCTGGAAAAACACAGTGACAAAAATGCACGATTTGCCAAATGTATGCGTTTTCGATTAATTTTCTATATTTTTGACATTACTGAATGCTGTATCATTCATTGGTGTCCAAAAACATAATAAAAACGCAGGTGTAAAACCCATGAAAAAAGCAATAAAAGGTGCAAGAATTTCTGTGAACAATATTCAACGTGTGCACATGCCCAAAGTCTTGATATGCTGCAAATTATTTTTGCACCAAATCTGCAAGTTACCAAAAAGCAACATGTGAATGACACTGCAGGATGCTCATTGACTTCATGATTTCCTTCAGGTTATGTGACAAGTCTGCAATCAAAACATGTAAAAAATACCACAGGTTACCTCTGCAGCTTGATCCAGCCTCCTCCAGTCTCTCCGGAGCCACCCCTCCCTCCAGCACAGCCCCAAAGCCGACACAGGTCCATATATCCAGACTATAAGATGCACCCTGCACTTTTCTCCACAATTTGGGGGGAAAAAAGTGTGTCGTATGGTCTGAAAAATACGGTAAGGATGCTTTTCTAAGGGTACAGTAGCATGAATTTACTTTTCTGCACTTTGTGTATTGAGTATGTTGGGTTTTGATAACCATTACTGAAGGGTGCAGGGAGTTGCTGAACTTGTGTGAGCTTTCAGAAAAACGAAAACCACAAGCATGTAACATAAAAACATGCACAATTGTGCTTAATTGAAAAACAGCATCCTGATCCATGATATAAAACACAAAGTTATGCTGCAGAAAATTCTGCAGTGCCTACCGCTTACATATACAACCCCTGGCAAAAATGATAGAAACACCTGGCCCGGAGGATGTCCATTTAGTTGTTTAATTTTGTAGAAAAAAAGCAGATCACAGACATGGCACAAAACTAAAGTCATTTCAAATGGCAACTCTCTGCTTTGAAGAAACACTAAAAGAAATCTTGAAAAAAAAAAAATGTGCTAGCCAGTAACAGTTACTTTTGTAGATCAAGCAGGGGGAAAATTATGGAATCACTCAATTCGGAGGTAAAAATGATGGAATCACTCAATTCGGAGGTAAAAATTATGGAATCACTCAATTCTGAGGAAAAATTATGGAATCACCCTGTCAATTTTCATTCCCAAAACTAACACCTGCATCAAATAAGATCTGCTCATTAGTCTGCATCTAAAAAAGAGTGATCACACCTTGGAGAGCTGTTGCACCAAGTGGACTGACATGTATCATGGCTGCAACACAAGAGATGTCTATTGAAACAAAGGAGAGGATTATCAAACTCTTAAAAGAGGGTAAATCAACACGCCATGTTGCAAAAGATGTTGGTTGTTCAGTCAGCTGTGTCTAATATCTGGTCCAAATACAAACAACATGGGAAGGTTGTTAAAGGGAAACATACTGTAGACCAAGGAAGACATCAAAGCGTCACCGGAAACCTAAAGCAATATGTCTACATAAAAGGAAATGAATATGTCTACAAAACAGGAAATGCATAACAAAACAATTGAGGAACAAATGGGAGGAAACTGGAGTCAATGTCTGTGACCGACCTGTAAGAAACCGCCTAAAGGTACCGTCACACGGGGAGATATCGCCGGCGATGTCGCCGAGATCTTCCTGTTCAGGCGATGTTGAAGCGACATCGCCTGTGAGTCGCCGCGTGTAACAGGGCAACTGAACGGCGATTAATCTCTGTTTCTGAGTTCAGAGATTTCCCAACAGTGTCGGGAAATCAGGCGATTTAGCTTAAGCGATCGGTCTGCCTACTGCCGTGTGACGCGGCGATATCAATGGCACAGGCGATGTCTGTGTTCAGGCAATCTATTTTGTAGGCGTGGCAGGCATTTCGATAGCCGCGCCCCATCTGCGGCACACCAAGTGCGTTCCGATATGCTGCCCTTCGCCAAGGCGCCATATGTGATTATTGATGCGTGCATTACTACCGTCAACAAAGTGTAATTATAGAATTTTAATAAATGAGCGTCATGGAACTCTTTCTTTGGTGCGTTACTCCCTGTGTGTGTGTACGATAATCACATCGCTTACTACTGTCATCAGTGACGAATAAACTGTGTAATCAGTGGATATATATGGCCAATCGTTTTGTGACAAGTGTGTAAGCCAAAATGTGGCACATATTTAAAGATCTTCAAGCATATTTTGACATGTTTTCGCAATGCAACAGCGTTACCGTGGGTGATGGCTTGCAACGCATCGGCGTTGCATGAAGTGTGTGATGCTTCTTACGATTATTTGTGTTGTCCTAAGCGGTTCCAACGTGATGCATGACGTAATCACGTTGTTGGACGGTGACGCCCCTATTCACACTGCTTCTCTGCCCCAGCATAAACATGGCTGCTGTGTGTCGTGCTCCAGCATGGGGAGAGGCAGAGCTGTTGATCATGGTGGATCTAATGGACCGCTGTGATTACTGGTGCTGTTTGCAGCATGAACATCCAATGAAGCACAAGCAGGCTGTGTTGCACAGTGTCCAGCGTGCACTCAGCCGCAAACTGAGGATCCAGAGGGATCCAAAACAGATCCGGAGAAAAATAGCGGATTTAAAATACAAGACTCGGGACCGTCTTGCAGACCTACGGGCACGGATTCAGACCTTGCGAGGTAAGTGTGGAGTACGTCATATGCACACATGTACCCAGTGCCGTAAATAACATAGGTGCAGGGGTTGCGATAGGACCTGGGCCATGCAGCCTAGGGGGCAACAAAGATCCCTTTGGCCCATAAAAAAAGACAAAATATTATTAAAGTTTATCAATACTTGGGTGCCCCATTGGAGCTTACGCATCTGTGCCCCTGGGCCTGAAGTTACGCCACTGCATGTACCATTATTTTATACCTACTGCTGTGTCGTTAGTGCCATTTGTTCACTGTGCATGTACAGGTGCAGCATAGAGGCCCATGTAGGTGCTGCACACAGTCATGTCTACACCTATAGCTTACTCTTGCACACAATTATACTTTACACAGTGTAGTTACATCATTACAATAATTTTCAACATTCATTCACACTCAATTTAGCCTTCTTTCAAGCAGACTACAGTCTCCGCATTGTCATTACCCATACATATGTGTATTTCAAACGCTTATTACTTTGCTGGGTGATTTAAGAACTGTGTTCCAAATGCATCTTTGCCTTGGACCTGACACAGTTACATAACTAAATATATGCTGTCACGCAAAGTTGTATGGTTCTGACAACACAATGAAAATGTTGTTGTGCCCATGACAATACACCTACTGTAGCAGCAATTATGTATGGCTGTTTTCCAAAATGTACTAAAGAAACTCTCCCTATTAATTTGAATGTTAAGTCGGACACTTTCTGAAAGAGGTGAGCATGACATACGTTAATTAAATGTGTAGCTATCAAAATTACATTCATCAATGTGCCTTGTGTTTTGACCCACAGCAGAGGATGCTGCCGCCGCTGGTCAACCAAGCCAAGAAGATACACAGTCCGCTGCATCATCAGCGTCGCCCACATCCACGCGAGGGAGTTCACCGGCTGGAAATCGATCTTCAACACCTGCGGCATCACCACCTGCGGATTTTGCAGAGGGACCTTCCAGCCCACACCTATCAAGCCCTGAAGAGCCGACACCCCTGTCCAAGACACACCTCCATACCAACCACAGTCACCGGAAGACATGTCTCGGGGTGAATGGTCACCTGACAGCAACTGTGCTGATGTTCTTTGCCAGCCTCCTGGTAAGTCACTGTGAAGGTTAAAATGTATTCTGCAAGTGTTTGCTTAGTGTAACATCTCAAACACATTTTTTTTTTTTTTTTTCATTTTATTGCCATACATCTACAACTTACATCTGCCTCCAGTAATTGTGCTGTGAGCCCGTCACCACTGACAGGAGAAGTGGTGATGCTGAAGAACAGTGTCAGTTTGATAATATTACACCATTGCAGGCCCTAACACCAGTTTCTTCACATCTCATCTGATAGCAGAATAATGTATACACAGATAGCATCATAGCAGTGGGTTATTCTTCAAATAACGCATGAATTATTTTGATCAGAACATTTCTGGACTAAGCAAGATTTGCCTCACATTACTTTAGTTTTCCAAAGTAAGCTTCAAAAATAGTCATTTTCAAAAAATTTCTTTGAGCATTGACCGATTCCTGGAATAAGGGTCTCTATTTCAACATTATGCTGCTGTCAGATGGAATAGGCAAAAGTAGGTGACAGTGGACCTTTACATGGACAGTGTGAAATGGCTTGTGACATTTTTTGCAGATATAGCCTAATGTGTAGATCAATAACCTTTTTCCTGTTATGCAACTTTTTTTTGGATTTTGTTTTATTTTTGAATTTATACACTTTAAAAAGCAGAATGAAATTGTATTTTAGTCCTGAAATTGTTTTACTCACAAATTGCATTGTACGAGCATCAAAATTAATATTTTTCTGCTGAACAAGGAGCATCCACAAACAAAGTTGACAGAGTACGTAAATTGTCACTTTTCCAGTTTTCTGACATTGCTGTGTTTTTGCACTATAGGGATACCAACACTGACGGATGTCATGGAGGTCCTGCAGCAGGCTATGGACAACATTCACCGAGTGATGGCCATGATGAGGCAGATGGTAGAGGCATCTGCTTTGCCTCCACCAACTGGCCAACGGGAGGACCACTGATGTTTTTTTTTTTTGTTTTTTGTTAATTTTTTGGATTGTTGTATGCCTACTGGCAATTTTCTAGTTGTAGCAGTATGTTAACTGTTTATATTTCTACAAGATTTGTGTGGAGTAATATTTTGACATCAAAATAATATTTGAGGATATTCCTCATATTAACAATTTTTACAAGTAAATAATGTTATTGAAGCACCCAAAATATGTAATCTTTATTTTGCCATGTAACATGGTTAATGCGCACCCGTGTACAACGAAAACTCATAGTGGCTGTTGGCCAAAGTTACAAAAGCCGACAAGTGTGTATTTATCAGGTAAATCACACAAAACACAGAGGGTGTATTTTTCGACAAATGAAAGCAAAGACATTAGGTCATATTGTGTCTGAGTAATAAATTAACACAAAGCTGTTACAGCACTGTCCCCAAATTTTGCTAAACCCCAAAGAAGGCTAATCTGTTTGTAAGGTAAAAAAAAAAAAAAGCAGTAATGAACATTCAAAATACATTCAAACACATCCAAGCCACACAGATATGTCAACTAGTTTGAAAAATTAACATGACTTGAATGATGACATTGACCTATACACCTCTATATGTTTTTTTTTTTTTTTCATGACGGTGTATGTGTCAAGTGATTGATGGAACATTTTTCAAAATTACAGACAAAAATAAAAAATAGAAATTTTTTTTTCAAAAAAGCATATTAGACTGCATGACGACCTTAAGGTGAACCTCCTTCAAACAGTCCTTATGTCCATTTTTCAAACAATAACATGACTGTACATGCTATGTAGCAGTGAAAGAAACACTTTCCAAGTGTTTTTTTTAATGTTTTGTTCATAAATGAAATTTAAGAAAAAAAAACTGTGTGTAGAAGGCAAACAAAGCATTCATATCATGCTTTTGTCTTTGCAAAATCAGCCTGAATGTAATAAAGGCCCTGGTTGGACAAAACTACAAACAAATTAGAGTGGTTGATATTGTGGCTCATCCTGGTTAAAGCCACCAACACGACCCAACGTTGCCTCGCTAACCATTGGACTGTAACCATATTGAACGGGCCTCTGCTGTGGTACTGTTTGTGGGCCACGCAATTCTTGACCTGCTACGGCGGCATACATTGGTCCCCTTGGATAGTGGACAACTGGTGTTGGCTCTGGTGGCTCAGCAAGAATGGTACGCCGTGTAATAGTGCCATCACTTCCCGCGTCAAGTGCCAGGTGGATAACCCGCTCCACACTCCGCCGGGTCTCAGAGTCCATAGTGACCAAGCGCTCACTGACCACCTGACCAAATCCAGTGCTGGGTTTACTCTCCATGTTGAAAAGAACTTTTTTAGCCCATGTGCCAAGCTCGGTGGTAGGGGGTGTGACAGGTCGTCTACGGCGCACTGTAAACCTTGCACCAGGACGCTGTTCTGTGACAACATGCTGGGTACCCAACTCCCCCTGTGATGTGGATGGAGGGCTCTGACTGCCTGATGGTGTTTGGTCTTGGGAAGCCACAGTACTGTCTTGTTCCTAAAAGGCCAAAAAAAAAAGGGTGAAGACTTGAGATTTTTTACAGCCAGTTCAAAAGGTTAACATTGTGTCTGCAGGTCATATGTGAGGGAAACAGGGCAAAGAGTATGAATAATGCATGTCAAACCTCAGCCCTACTGTAGGCTATGTAAAATTTACATATATAGAGAAAAAGGTAGATGGATTTTACACTGTGCTCCATCGAACATTACAGTACGTTTGGTGATCCTTCATCAGGACATTAAAAGCGTCCTGACAGAGACTAATTTTGAAACAAGTACTTTAAATTTACCAATTTGTAATGCCTTTTATAATTTAAAACATTATGTTAAAACATTCTACTAGGTAGATTACAATTACTTTGCACACACCCACCTCTGAAGGCAATAATGTGGGCAGTGGAGTTGAACATGCATCTTGTAGACAGGCCCTGCTGTTGAGTGTCTGGCGATGAAGCTGCTGATCAAGGGTGAAAGTCAGTAGGTGGTAATACCACAATTGGGGGACATAAACATCATCTGTTCCACACCCCGACCGTGAGTCAATGACTTTCATGTGCTCTTTTTTAAAGACGGTCCGTAGTGACTTTATTTTGACCTTCACCAAAGCCTCGTCACAGGTCTCCCCGGGGTGGTATTGGACATACAATTCACACAGTTTGGCATAGGTCGCTGACTTCACTGCCTTATTCTTATATGAAGGGAGCCTGGTGCGCCACAAGCATTCATGCTCTTCATATAGGGCTATGAACGCACGCAGGAATTCGTGATTGTCAGTCATCTGTAAGTGAAAAAAATAACAATATGTAAAGAACAAACATGCATGTCTCTTTGCATAGCGACATAGCAAAGATAGCATTTCAAAGGGCATTAGTGGACCTTTACAAAATTTATCTGGGACCGGAAATATCCAAAAAGTCAAATTGTTAATTGTATTTTTGGCCGCCATTACGTGACAGTCCTGCGTTACATAACATCTGAAGAGCGCTCCTGTCATGCTTTCTGACTGAAGGTAACCGTCACCTACACCTGTGTGTGTAGGTAACTTTTGTCTGAACGGCCGGAAGTAATTGTGCAGCAGGGCTGCAGGGTGGATGTTGCCAAAAACAGTGTCTGCCAACTGCCGACACAGCAGATCAGCTCATCATGTAATGAAGTGATTACATCATCACTGAGCGCATCGTCGCTGTGCTGACACCAGCACTGACGAGCAGCTGGCAAACAAGTTGTGGACACAGGTGCTGGAGGCTGGAGCTGGTTAGAAGACAGAATACATTACATGACAAAAGTAACATTTAAATTAAAAAAAAAAAAAAAGGGACATAAAATGGGGTTTTGGGAGCCGATGCTGTATAAATGGGAACCTTATGTGTGGTGCTGTATATGAGATGTGCTCTCATCTCATATACAGCCCTATCACCTCTAGGCTGACATATCATATACAGCAACCCTATAGGGCTCATATATCACATCATATATACATCAGTAAACGGCTCCCATTATTCTACCCCTATGGGGGCTGTGTATTATATGGGAGAACTATGGGCAATAAGACATGGGATTCCAATATCAATTCAGCCCCCATAGGGATCCCATATCCAAAGTAAGCCATGTCAAGCACATGTAACACTAACCAGAAAAAAAAAAAAAACCAGCAGCAAAAGCACTGTATGTGAAGGATTTTTAGGCACACATGCTACAATACATACCGTGAGGAACGGCACTGGAGACGCCACCCGGTTAGGTATTGTGAAAACGCAGACGCCTGTCCGCCATGTTCTGAAGGACGCTGAAGCAATGACAACGCAGTTTGGCCCTGCAATCACAGTCGTCGGCTGAGTTCCCGCCAAACCATGGAAACGGCAATTGGCTGACGCAGGAGCGGTTTGATTGGATGTTGGACTCCAGAAAGACAGACACGCCCCTGGAATCGCCATTTCTCTTCCCGGAGACATCTGTGTGTGGCTTTTGGAAACTCCAAGCTTCTGTTCAAAACGCTGCCGCGCTGAAAGGTAATTTTTTTTTTTAAGACGCCAAAAAAAAGCATAATTAGAGCCTCGCTTCAGAGGCTTATCATTACCTTGCTTGTTAAACATACATAATTTTTTTTTAATTTGTTTGTAAATCGCCAGGACTATACAATATCACAGTGCGCCATTCCAAAAATTTAATTGAGCGACTCGGACCTTCTGTTGAACAGAGTGCCGACTTTCCTTAGGTAATTTTTTTTTTGATAAAAAAAAAAAAAAAGGATTTTTTAAGGTGCAAATATTTTCTATATATATATATTTTTTTTTTTGTTTCAAAAAACAGTTATATCGGCTATGAACACCGACACCCAAACACTCCTGGCTTTGGCCTTGGTGGAGGAGGAATTGCTGCAGGATGCCCAGTCGGAGGCCAGGCAGAATAGAACAACTCGGCGGACGTGGGTGCGGCCGTGGCTGCTCAACAGGCCCAATATTTCACACATGACTCTCCTCCGTCAGCTGGAAGACAGGAGTCCTCATGACTTTCGAAATTATTTAAGGATGACGGAGGACACCTTTAAAATTCTGCTCGAAGGTGTCCGTCCTTTCATTGGCCGGGAGGACACTATCATGCGCTTGGCTGTAACACCTGAGGAGCGGTTGGCTATAACTCTGCGTTTCCTGGCAACTGGCCGCTCGATGACTGACCTGCAGTATTCTGCAGCAGTCTCACGGCCCCTGCTGAGCCGCCTAATCCCCGAGACATGTGAGGCCATTGTGAGGAGCCTGCTGCCATCCTATATGCCCTTTCCATCAACCCCCGCACAATGGGTTGAGGTTGCCAATGGGTTCCAAGATCGCTGACAATTCCCCAACTGCGGTGGGGCATTGGATGGTAAGCATGTACGGATCACACAACCCCCCAACAGCGGGTCATTCTTTTACAACTATAAAGGATATTTCAGTGTGGTCCTCATGGCCCTCGTCAATGCCCACTATGAATTTCTGTACGTGGATGTTGGGAGGAACGGCCGTGTGTCTGATGGGGGTGTGTTTGCTCAGACCTCCTTTGGTGAAGACCTTAGGAGGGGTCTGCTAAACTTGCCCTCAAATGATGACACCACTGAACATCTCAACTTTGCGTTTGTGGGGGATGAAGCCTTTCCACTTCATGCTAACCTACTACGGCCATATCCCCAGAGGACTTTGAACCCTGAGCAACGCATTTTCAATTACTGTCTATCCCGGGCCCGTCGTGTGGTTGAAAATGCGTTTGGGATCATGGCCAATAGATTCCGCTTGTTTCATACGCCTTTGAATATGAAACTGGAATCTATAGATATAGTAGTGATGGCGTGTTGTGTGCTGCATAATTTTCTGCGTCGTAGGGATACTGCATCATACACGCCAGGAAGTTATGTGGATTCAGTGGACCCCACCACAGGAGAAATTCTACCGGGTGAGTGGCATAGCGCCACTACAAGGGTTAAGCCAGGGCCGTGTTCAGCAGGATGCCAGGGCCAGCAGAGACAGCTACTGCTCCTACTTCAACGGCTCAGGTGCCGTGGAATGGCAGCACAACATGGTGTAGGGTGTGTGCATAATACAGCCTGCAAAATCGAAAGATGGTTACCTTACCTTTACTTTGGTCCAAACTCTTCCTACCTTATCTTACTCCACCCCACTTTTTCATTTAAATTTAGTGGTAGACAGATGTTCTACATCCATGTGCTGTTTTCATTTGAAAGTTAATTAC
This sequence comes from Allobates femoralis, assembly GCA_033576535.1. Taxonomy (NCBI): domain Eukaryota; kingdom Metazoa; phylum Chordata; class Amphibia; order Anura; family Aromobatidae; genus Allobates; species Allobates femoralis. The sequence goes on along the minus strand of JARQOC010000005.1, from coordinate 253,483,867 downwards.
TGTGATATACACATGCTTGTTGATTTTATATTTCATTAATACATTTTTCAACTATAAAATGGAATTGAAAGTTAACATAAAAATAAAAAAAGAGTTTGATCAGGACAGACATTGCTCAGTAAATGTATTTATTCTGTGACATTAAATGAAGATTAAGACAAACACCTATGTGATTGATTTGGTTCGCCATGGGGTCAATATAACCTTTCATTAGGCAAAGCACAAAGGTATCACAGAGACAAAGGGCATAGGACAGTATCTGTAGCATTGCCTGCAAATGTGCTGGACACTGGATTCAGCATTTGGTCACCAGTGTATGCTGTATGTGCGGCTCCGTGGCCAGATAAATACATACTTGCATAGTGCCACACACAAGCGTTCCTGTTGCAAATTTTGACTACGACGCATTGTGTGGGTGAAGACAACCAACAGACTGCCGCGGCAGACAAATGAAAACGCTGGTATGACGACCAACCGGAGTAGTAGGGGCGTGGTCAAATACTGTGTGGCACGCCTTGTTGGGAAAAATTACGAACACATTGACGGTGAGGTGGTGCTGTGTGACACGGCGATCTGAAAAGCACACATCGCTTCAAGGTTGTTTCAGGCGATTCCGGAATCGCCTGATCGCCCTGGGTTGCCGGCGATATTGCTACGTGTTACTTCTCACGAGCGATGCAGAAGCGATGTGCGCGTTCAGGAGATCGCCGCAACATCGCCGGCGATATCTCCCCGTGTGACGGTACCTTAAAGGAAATGGGATTTACATACAGAAAAGCTAAACAAAAGCCATCATTAACACCTAAACAGAAAAAAAACAAGGTTACAATGGGCTAAGGAAAAGCAATCGTGGACTGTGGATGACTGGATGAAAGTCATATTCAGTGATGAATCGCAAATCTGCATTGGGCAAGGTGATGATGCTGGAACTTTTGTTTGGTGTTGTTCCAATGGGATTTATAAAGATGACTTCCTGAAGAGAACATGCACATTTCCACAGTCATTCATGATATGCATGTTCGGTAAAGGCACTGGGGAGAAGGCTGTCATTACATCTTCAATAAATGCCCAGGTTTACATTGATATTTTGGACACTTGTCTTATCCCATCAATTGAAATGATGTTTGGGGATGATGAAATCATTTATCAAGATGATAATGCATCCTGCCATAGAGCAAAAACTGAAAAAATTCCTTGAAAGAAGACACATAAGGTCAATGTCATGGCCAGCAAATAGCCAGGATCTCAATCCAATTGAAAATCTTTGGTGGAAGTTGAAGAAAATGTTCCATGACAAGGCTCCAACCTGCAAGGCTGATCTGGCAACAGCAATCAGAGAAGGGTGAAGCCAGATTGATGATGAGTACTGTTTGTCACTCATTAAGTCCATGCCTCAGACTGCAAGCTGTTATAAAAGCCAGAGGTGGTGCAACAAAATACTAGGAATGTATTTGAGTGTTGTTTTGTTTGTCATGATTCCATAATTTTTTGCTCAGAATTGAGTGATCCCATAATTTTCACCCCTGGTTGGTCTACAAAAGTAACCGTTACTGGCTAACACATTTTTTTTTCAAGATTTCTTTTAGTGTTTCTTCAAGGCAGAGAGTTGCCATTTGAAATTACTCTAGTTTTGTTCCATGTCTGTGACCTGCTTTGTTTCTACAAAATGTAACAACTGAATGGACCTCCTTCAAGCCAGGTGATTGCATAATATTTGCCTGGGGTTGTATATATAATTATAGAAAGACTACAGCAGCACACTGCTAAAAACAACATATGCAATTGAAAGTGTAAGATGGAATACAAAAAGTCTTTTGTCTGAGAAAAAAAAAAAGTTTTTTGAAAAAACTCAGGTGAAATTTTTTTGTGGGGGAATACACAAATCTTATAAGGTTCTTAGCGCATATATTGGCCAATAGATGCCTGCCCATCAACCACGGCAAGGAGACCTTAATTCTGATAGGTTTTATTGTAGGTAGGGACCCATCTTGGACCCTGTAAGGTGTCTTGCTACCTGGGCATACATCAGATTGCCCCTGTGGATTAATATGAAGGGAGGAGTGCATAGTCCAGCAATGCAGTCAGTGAACTCCATATATACAAAGAGAAAGGAAAAAAAACAGCACACCCTAGAGCAGGGTTCCCCAACCTTTTTTGCATCAGGGACGGGCTTCATGCAAGTCCGTTTTTCAGGGGCTTGGCGGGGCAGGGCTTTGAACTTATGGGGTGGGGCTATGGAGAAGGGGTGGAGTTTACCACCCTGTTTCCTCAAAAGATGCACTAGGTCTTATTTTCATACTAGTAAAAAGGCCCGATGCAATTGCATCGGGAGAGCGGTGAAATGAATTGTGTGTATACAGGCGGGTCAGTGGGTAGCAGAGTATACAGGGGGCTCTGTGGGTAGCAGAGTATGCAGGCGGGTCTGTGGGTAGCAGAGTATGCAGGCGGCTGTGTGGGTAGCAGAGTATACAGGCGGCTCTGTGGGTAGCAGAGTATACAGGCGGCTCTGTGGGTAGCAGAGTATAGAGGGGGCTCTGTGGGTAGCAGAGTATAGAGGGGGCTCTGTGGGTAGCAGAGTATAGAGGGGGCTGTGTGGGTAGGAGAGTATAGAGGCGGCTCTGTGGGTAGCAGAGTATAGAGGCGGCTGTGTGGGTAGCAGAGTATACAGGTGGCTCTGTGGGTAGCAGAGTATGGAGGCGGCTCTGTGGGTAGCAGAGTATGCAGGCTGCTCTGTCGGTAGCAGAGTATGCAGGCTGCTCTGTCGGTAGCAGAGTATGCAGGCTGCTCTGTCGGTAGCAGAGTATGCAGGTTGCTCTGTCGGTAGCAGAGTATACAGGCGGCTCTGTGGGTAGCAGAGTATACAGGCGGCTCTGTGGGTAGCAGAGTATAGAGGCGGCTGTGTGGGTAGGAGAGTATAGAGGCGGCTCTGTGGGTAGCAGAGTATAGAGGCGGTTCTGTGGGTAGCAGAGTATAGAGGCGGCTCTGTGGGTAGCAGAGTATGGAGGCGGCTCTGTGGGTAGCAGAGTATGCAGGCTGCTCTGTCGGTAGCAGAGTATGCAGGCTGCTCTGTCGGTAGCAGAGTATGCAGGTTGCTCTGTCGGTAGCAGAGTATACAGGCGGCTCTGTGGGTAGCAGAGTATACAGGCGGCTCTGTGGGTAGCAGAGTATAGAGGCGGCTCTGTGGGTAGCAGAGTATAGAGGCGGCTGTGTGGGTAGGAGAGTATAGAGGCGGCTCTGTGGGTAGCAGAGTATAGAGGCGGCTGTGTGGGTAGGAGAGTATAGAGGCGGCTCTGTGGGTAGCAGAGTATAGAGGCGGTTCTGTGGGTAGCAGAGTATAGAGGCGGCTGTGTGGGTAGCAGAGTATAGAGGCAGCTCTGTGGTGGAGGGTGAGGAAGAAGCGGCTCTGTGGTGGGTGGTGAGGAGAGAAGCGTCTCTGTGGTGGAGGGGTGAGGAGAGAAGCGGCTTTGTGGTGGAGGGGTGAGGAGAGAAGCGGCTCAGTGATGGAGGGGTGAGGAGAGAAGCGGCTCAGTGGTAGAGGGGTGAGGAGAGATGCGGCTCAGTGGTGGAGGGGTGAGGAGAGACGGCTTAGTGGTGGAGGGTGAGGGAGAAACGGCTCTGTGGTGGAGGGGTGAGGAGAGAAGCGGCTCTGGCCTGGAGGGGTGAGGAGAGAAGCGGCTCTGGCCTGGAGGGGTGAGGAGAGAAGCGGTCTGGGCTGGAGGGTGAGGAGAGAAGCGGCTCTGTGGTGGAGGGGTGAGGAGAGAAGCGGCTCTGGGCTGGAGGGGTGAGGAGAGAAGCGGCTCTGGGTGGAGAGGTGAGGAGAGAAGCGGCTCTGGTCTGGAGGGGTGAGGAGAGAAGCGGCTCTGTGGTGGAGGGGTGAGGAGAGAAGCGGCTCTGTGGTGGAGGGGTGAGGAGAGAAGCGGCTCTGTGGCGGAGGGGTGAGGAGAGAAGCGGCTCTGTGGCGGAGGGGTGAGGAGAGAAGCGGCTCTGTGGCGGAGGGGTGAGGAGAGAAGCGGCTCTGTGGCGGAGGGGTGAGGAGAGAAGCGGCTCTGGGCTGGAGGGGTGAGGAGAGAAGCGGCTCTGGCCTGGAGGGGTGAGGAGAGAAGCGGCTCTGGGGTGGAGGGGTGAGGAGAGAAGCGGCTCTGGGCTGGAGGGGTGAGGAGAGAAGCGGCTCTGTGGTGGAGGGGTGAGGAGAGAAGCGGCTCTGTGGTGGAGGGGTGAGGAGAGAAGCGGCTCTGTGGCGGAGGGGTGAGGAGAGAAGCGGCTCTGTGACGGAGGGGTGAGGAGAGAAGCGGCTCTGTGGCGGAGGGGTGAGGAGAGAAGCGGCTCTGGCCTGGAGGGGTGAGGAGAGAAGCGGGTCTGGGGTGGAGGGGTGAGGAGAGAAGCGGCTCTGGGCTGGAGGGGTGAGTAAAGAAGCGGCTCTGGGCTGGAGGGGCATCCGATTGGTCCAGGACGCCGAGTCCTGGTCAATTGGATGGGCGTGCTGTGTTTACAACACAGCGCCCAATCCGCTTGCAGGGGCGGCGGCGGCCAATGGGAGTGAGTGGGGCGTGTGAGGCTTTGGAGGCAGAGATGCCCCGCTCACTCCCATTGGCTGGCGCCGAGCACAGGACGACTTCAGTGGGTTGCGGCAGGCGGCCACAGGCCCTACACGGCAAGTCCAGCAGCAGTGAGGCCCCAGCGGTGAGCGAGGGGCGGAAGGCACCGGCGGCATCCGGGCAGCGTCGACTTCGTGGCGGGGCCAAGGGTTGGCAGGATGGCGGTGGTGTGAGGTAGTGCGGGTGCGGCTCGCGATGACGCAAGCGTCATCGCTCGCAGTGCCACAAAGGATTATGGGATTCGGCTTCAACGGGCGAATCCCAAACTGGTGATTATATAAGTAGATATGTGTATAAACTGTATATGTACATCTATCTATATATGTGTATATACAGTATATGTACAGCTATCTATATATGTGTATATACTGTACATATATATCTGTGTGTATATGTGTATATACTGTATATATATATGTGTATATACTGTATATCTATATATGTGTTGTGTATATAGTGTATATGTATATGTGGGTATATAGTGTATGTCTGTGTATATACTGTATATCTATATGTGAGTATACACTGTATATCTATGTATATGTGTATATACTGTATATCTATGTATGTGTATATACTGTGTATCTATCAATATGTGTGTATATAGTGTATATCTACATGTATATATGTGTATATACTGTATATGTATGTGTGTATATACTGTATATGTATGTAATATGTGTATATACTGTATAGCGATGTGTACATACTATATATCTCTATATATGTGTATATAAACTATAACTACATCTATATATGTGAAAATACTGTATATGTATATGTATCTGTGTGTATATACTGTGTATGTATATATGTGTGTATATACTGTATATGTACATCTATGTATATATGTGTATATAGTGTATATGTATCTGTGTGTATATAGTGTATATCTAAGTGTATGTGTAGATACAGTATATGTATATATATATGTATAGATGTGTATATACTGTATATGTATATATGTATATAGTGTAGATCTATCTGTGTATATACTGTATATCTATATATGTGTGTATAGACTGTATATGTGCATGTATGTATATATGTGTATATACGCTATATGTATATGTGTGTTTATATACAGTATATCAATATATATATATGTGTATATAGTGTGTATCTATGTGTATATACAGTATATCAATATATTTATGTGTATATAAGGTATGTGTAGATACTCTATATCTATATGTGTGTGTTGAAATAGTGTATATGTATATAGAGTGTATGTATGTATATAGAGTGTATGTATGTATATAGAGTGTATGTATGTATATAGAGTGTATGTATGTATATAGAGTGTATGTATGTATATAGAGTGTATGTATGTATATAGAGTGTATATGTATATATAGTGTATGTATGTATATGTGTATGTTGTGCTGCTGGTTAGTCGTCCTGTGTGTGGGGGGATTTTTGTCCCCTGTGGTGTGTCTCTCCCGGATCTCCTCTCTGTCTCTCAGCTGCTGTGTGTGGGGGAGGTGCAGGGTGTGGGGCCGAAGCAGAGCAGGGGTAGACTGTAGAGGGGCAGAATGGGCTCCCCCCCCCCCCCCGTTTCCCCTGGGCTCTATTTGCCCCTGCAGTGTCTTAACTCGCCCTGGCCCCTCTGTGGCTTCTTACCCTTCTTCCCAGCTCTGATCGATTAATAGAGGGCCTGAAGTGATGTCTGAGTCATGTGAATGATCACATGACTCTGACATCACCAAAGGTCCTTTAGCCTTGTAGTGAAGATGATCGGAGCAGAGAGGGATGCAGGAGTGCGCCGGAGCAGCAGGAGAGGTGGGGGGGGATCTACGGCTGGCGGGGGTGTATGGCTGGCGGGGGTGTGCGGCGGGGGGAAGTTCTCCGGGAGGTGCAGTACGGCTGCGGCTGTCAGCTGCTGTGTGTGGGGGTTGCTGTCCCGGGGGATGGAGTGTGCGGGGCCGGAGCTCCTCTCCCTCTCTCTCTGGCCGGGTCTCCTGTGTCTGTGTGTGGGGGTTGTTGTCCCGGAGGTGCACTGCGGCTGCTTCTCGCGATGACGCTACGCGTCATCGCTCGCAGTGGCGCAAAGCATTCTGGGATTCGGCTACAGTGCCCGAATTCCAAACTGCGGATTATATAAATAGATAGTATAATGCAGCGTCACAGCCTCCACATTGTATAATGCAGCCTCATAGTCCTCCATATAGTACAATGCAGCGTCACAGCCCTCCATAAAGTATAATGAAACCTCATATCCCTCCATATAATATAATGCAACCTCATATCCCTCCATATAATATAATGCAACCTCATATCCCTCTATATAATATAATGCAACGTCACAGCTCTTCATAGTTTAATGCAGCGTCGCATCCCTCCATATAGCATAAATTCTCCCCCCACACACACACTGCCTCCTGTATAACCCCGTGTAAGAAAAAAAGGAAAAGAAGGGGCGCATGTGTAGGATCACTATAGCTCAGTTAATATGGCGTTATTACAGGTGGCCACTCACCTGTTTGGGTTGTGCACAACCTGCACAACCCGGTGTAATGGCCTCTGATATATGGGGGACCCCCGGCAATGTGCACGCTCCGCTCCTTCGACCTTGCTGGTCCTCAGCTGTCCGTACAGGACCTTACCGGTCACGTGGCGCCGGTCCCGGATGTGCGTCACTGCTTGTTACTTAGGGAACGCCAGATCCTTCACCACTGTGCCCTCGCTGTGCTACTCCAGCCGCTGATCCCTCAGGGGGAATAGAAGCTTGCAAGAAAATGATTTAGCGGTCTTGTAGAAGCGCTACTAAAGCTCAGGCACCAGGATGATGAGGTTTATAAACAGCAATCTTTATTTTCCCCTCACAGCTCCACAACATGTGTCAACTGCTCAAGGCAGTCTTCCTCAGGTAGTGTCTCACTACACACTACACGCACGCACACACACAATGCCCCTTGTATAACCCCCACACACAGACATACTGCCCCCTGTACAATCCGCCACACACACAGACACACTGCCGTCTGAATGACCCCACACACACAGACCTTGCCCCTTGTATAACCCCTCACACACTGATCCCTGAATATCCCCCACACATATTGCCCCTACACACACAGACATACTGACCACAGTACAATCCACCCCCCACACAGACTGACCTCTGAATGCCCCCCACACACAGACATTGGCCCTGAAACAAACACACACAGGCTCTTCAGCTGATGCTCACCACTCCTGCCGGCAGTACAGCTAAGTAGCTGTGGAAGAGACGTGGCTGGAGTTTTTTAATATCTCGCGCTATTTCCAAGCGCATCACGTGACGCGGAAGCTCACGTCACTGATGCGCTTGGAAATAGCGCGAGATATGAAACTCTGGCCACGTCTCTGCCTCAGCTACTTGTACGAGCAAAGCCGTCGGCCAATAACAGCGTGGCAGTAGCGGGCCAATCAGGGCATGGCTGCTGCACTGATTAGCCTACAGCTCCCCTTGTACATCTACACACGCAGCTGAGGCAGAGGCCTCAGCTCAGAGTGGTGTAGTTCAAGAGGTGAGGGTCACGATGGGTGGGGACATCAAAGGGGGCAGGGAAGCCGGCAGCTTGCCGCGGACTGGCAAAAAGATCCCCACGGCCCGGTCCCGGTCCGCGGACCAGTGGTTGGGGACCCCTGTCCTAGAGGATAAAAACACAGGTGCAGAGCTGTAACACTGAATTACATAATATAGAAATAGTACAGCAGCACACTGCTAAAGGCAACATATGCAATTGAAAGTGTCAGATGGAATACAAAAAGTCTTGTCTGGAAAAAAAGAAATATGTTTTTTCAAGAAACTAACTCGGATGGAAATTAAAAAAACAACACACAAATCTTATAAGGTTCTTAGCCCATATATTGGCCAATTATAAGCAAAACTTTTTTATTTTCACTCAGACAAAAGACTTTGTAAGATTTGTATACCATCTGACACTCTCAGTTGCATTTGTTGGCTTTAGCAGTGTGCTGCTGTAGTCTTTATACATTATGTAACACCGTTACACCTCTGCACCTGTATTTTAATCCTCTAGGAAGTGCTGTCTGTTTTTAGAGTATGCCAACACAGACACTAACTTAACCACAGAGTTCCCTCCCGTGACTCAATCATATATATATATGTGGTACTTCCAAACAATTTAAATTGCATGAAATAAAATAAATCAGATCATTATAATAATATACAAAATTTCCTTGAAACTTTGCATGCATTATGGGAGGGGGCATATCAAAGACAAGAGGGCTATGTGCCAGGACAAGGAGGCCATATCCAGAATAAGGGGGCAATATGCAGGATGGGAGGCTATGTACCAGGATAAAGGGGCTATATGCAGGATAGGGGGCCATATCCAGGATGGGGGGAGCTATATACCAGGATGGGGGGGGGGTCATGTACAAGGATCAGGGCCATATATACTAATTATAAGACAAACACTGGCTTTATAAGATGGACCCCATTTAATACTAAAAAACGTTTTCTTCACTATTCCTTCACCAAATTTGGAGGTATAGAGCAAAAAATACAGTATATAGTTTCAAAATATAATTCCTTATAATATCTGGAGTTGGCTCCTTGGGATATTCCCACATAAACTATCAGGAGGTTAAGACACAAGTTCTGGGGGGCATGGCCTGCAGGACAAGGTGGCAGCTGCTTGATTGCAGAGCTCCAGCCAGCCAGGATTAAAACCAGCACAAAGCAGCACATAGCATCGCCCCTTACCTAACACCCGGTGACGGCAGAACATCCAGGGTACATGATGACCAGGGGAAGGTCTCAGAAACGAGGATCCCCTGTGAGATTGGAGGCTTTCTTCCAGCGGGGACATACAACAACAGCCGTGAGTAAGATGGCGCCGGCTTCCCCTGATGTGTCTTCACACTCCTCCAGAGGCTCAAGGGAAGGGGAGGCAGAGACTGTCAGACACAGCCGCAGGGACAATGAGCCCAAAACACCGCTGACAAGGGCAGATATGCAGGACTTTCTGGCTGCAATTCGCTCATCCATGAGGGAGGATATGCAGACAGTGTTATAGGAGATAAAAGGGAGATTACTTCCATTGGGGATCGCACCTCCCATATTGAAAACAAATGCAAGAATATGCCAGTGTTCTGTCTAAATGGGTCGGGGGCTCATGTAGCTATACAGGCAGGTAAACCGCTGCACATAGGTCCAATAAGGAGATTGTGGTAGAATCTGTGTTTTATTGAACATAACAGTACATTGGCGCGGTAAAACTAAAAGCAATCAAATACAGACAATTTGTGGAGGGTACAGCAAACATGCATTTTCCACATAGTTACACAATACACATTAACATTTTTAAACTAGTAGCTAACCTAGGGTGCAGCTGGCTAAGAGAGGCTAATATTAGAGCGGAACACAGCTAAAGAAGGTATAGTTACATACCGGCAATGCAATCTTGTGGGAACAGTACTACTGAGTGTCTTCTTCCTTCCAGATATAAGGGTAAAGTGGAGGCTGAGCTACCAGAATGCATAGCATTGGCCGCTAGAGGGAGCCAGAACACTACATATGAGAGAAGCTCATTAAGAATCTACAGCTATACAAATTAATAACAACATTATGCAAAAACAAACATTTAGAGATGGATTGGATATCAGAGACAAAACAGCCAGAACGATCAATGCCTTGTGTGAGGTAGCGCCCCAGGGGAACCCGCTTGGCACGGGGAAAATGACAGCAGCGACTACATTTCAACGTAACATAAGCAGCGGATTTATTAATTTCTGTCATAAACCGCTTTCAACACATAAACCATAACACTATTTCCATTTTCACATATAATATGCATGTCCTTACATTGCATTATATGACATTCCCATATGACATTACATTACAGGACATTCACATACGGTTTCCCCAGAACTTCAAGGCGTCACCCACCGACCCTTGCAGACCTCAGTCTGGTTCTAAAGACGGCAATCACCGTCTATCACTCTGACAGGGATCATTCCCCATCCTATAGCACATGAGTCATCACACATGGCATTTTTACATAAGCCATCACATACTAACAGGAACCCTGTCACTCAGTACACACAAGACCTCCATGGATCCACCGGGATCTAGGACACTACATCTGGATCAACGGGACCATATCATGACTCACTCAGTCAGTCCCAAAGTCGGCTGTGACCGCCTGGCTCTTGAGCCGTACTCGGTCTCTCACACCGCACATCTGACCGCCTGGCCCTTGAGCCGTCCTCGGTCCTGGAAGCTGGGAAAAGGTGTATGACAGTCCGCGCCACCGGGTACCAAGGAATCACCTGGGATGCAGGAAGTTATTTCAAGCTTAATCTTTATTGTCCAACATGTTTCAGCGCTCCACCTGGCGCCTTCCTCAGGGATATCCCTGAGGAAGGCGCCAGGTGGAGCGCTGAAACATGTTGGACAATAAAGATTAAGCTTGAAATAACTTCCTGCATCCCAGGTGATTCCTTGGTACCCGGTGGCGCGGACTGTCATACACCTTTTCCCAGCTTCCTGAGAGTCTTCCCACGTGCGAGTGGTTGGTGGAGGTCCTGCAGCAGCCGGTATTGATTGTATGCCTTCAAGCCAGTTGTGGGTCATCACAACTGTAATAGGTGAGTGGTTTTGACTTTACACCTCTCATCTTTTAGTGTCTGAGTGATAGGGCACTATTGCGCCTCTTGTTCCCTTTTTATATTGGTCCTCGGTCCTGGACACTGGCTGGCATGCACACATCAGGGGCAGTAGCATGGAGCTGGCAGACTCCCATCACTTCCAGCACGTCTTCACATTGCAGTGGTCTGGACTTCTCTGATTCCCATCGTCCTTCCCTCACTCAGACACCTGGCAGGTTCTTATCCAGGCTGCCTCTCACAGCTGCAACCCAGTGAGTCAATCAGCACATCTCTCACACACAGACCTGAGATGTGATTAACCCCCTGTGCACCATTCAGGTTGGTTCACACAGTATTATCCTATTTCTCATGGATCTCATCCCACTCTCACTGCCGCTCATTAGGCTCATGAAACCCCATTGTGTTCAGGTTGGTTTCACACAGCACACACAATCAGGAAAACCGGCCCATGTGAACAGAGACCTGCATTGATAACCCGTGTAAAGCATCCGGCCAGGGGCCACATCACCACATACCTCCCCCCTCTGTTCAAGCCCGTGTGGAGGGGTTGAACACAGTCTCAACACACAGGTCATAGAGAGTCTGTAGTAAATCCGGATGTGGCGCTGACTTGGCAACTTCGTGACACCTAGGCCACCGGAACCTTGAGCACGCCGACTTTGTCTTCGGGACTCCAAGGGCCTCCAGATGCTTTGAGTGCGACGGCTTCGTGACCTCGCCGGGCCACCGGCAAGATGCTGGGGTGCGTCGTGCGGTCGCCCATAGCAACTAGTCCATATTTAGTGCACCAACATAATTGTCCATAGCACACAAGTCCATAGTAGTGCACCAACATTACTGTCCATATAAGGTGCCTCGGCACCACAGCCCTCGGCTGTACCAACCCCCCATTGTAACTGGGGTGCCTTCCTCACCGGGCAACCCTGCCCGCATTCTCCACCATATGTGAGGTAGCGCCCCAGGGAAACCCGCTTGGCACGGGGAAAATGACAGCAGCGACTACATTTCAACGTAACATAAGCAGCGGATTTATTAATTTCTGTCATAAACCGCTTTCAACACATAAACCATAACACTATTTCCATTTTCACATATAATATGCATGTCCTTACATTGCATTATATGACATTCCCATATGACATTACATTACAGGACATTCACATACGGTTTCCCCAGAACTTCAAGGCGTCACCCACCGACCCTTGCAGACCTCAGTCTGGTTCTAAAGACGGCAATCACCGTCTATCACTCTGACAGGGATCATTCCCCATCCTATAGCACATGAGTCATCACACATGGCATTTTTACATAAGCCATCACATACTAACAGGAACCCTGTCACTCAGTACACACAAGACCTCCATGGATCCACCGGGATCTAGGACACTACATCTGGATCAACGGGACCATATCATGACTCACTCAGTCAGTCCCAAAGTCGGCTGTGACCGCCTGGCTCTTGAGCCGTACTCGGTCTCTCACACCGCACATCTGACCGCCTGGCCCTTGAGCCGTCCTCGGTCCTGGACACTGGCTGGCATGCACACATCAGGGGCAGTAGCATGGAGCTGGCAGGCTCCCATCACTTCCAGCACGTCTTCACATTGCAGTGGTCTGGACTTCTCTGATTCCCATCGTCCTTCCCTCACTCAGACACCTGGCAGGTTCTTATCCAGGCTGCCTCTCACAGCTGCAACCCAGTGAGTCAATCAGCACATCTCTCACACACAGACCTGAGATGTGATTAACCCCCTGTGCACCATTCAGGTTGGTTCACACAGTATTATCCTATTTCTCATGGATCTCATCCCACTCTCACTGCCGCTCATTAGGCTCATGAAACCCCATTGTGTTCAGGTTGGTTTCACACAGCACACACAATCAGGAAAACCGGCCCATGTGAACAGAGACCTGCATTGATAACCCGTGTAAAGCATCCGGCCAGGGGCCACATCACCACACTTGGTAGATGAAAATCAGGGAAAAGATGTCTCGGGTCACTGATAAAGTTTATGACTTAGAAGATAGATCCAGACGTAACAACGTGAGGCTCAGGGGAATCCCTGAAGTGCCAGATAAGGATCTCTCTGAGTTTATGCGACACTTCTTGGTGGTTGTATTACCTGAGGTTGCCTCTAATGAATTACTGGTGGAAAGGATTCATAGGACACTGAATCCCAGACATGCAGACCCTACCCTGCCTAGAGATACCTCGGCACGTATTCATTTTTTTACTACGAAGGACATGTTCCTATACCAACTAAGGAAAGCCCCCAGGCTACCTGAGGAATTCCAAAACTTGCAGGTTTTCCCAGACCTTTCTGCAGCAACACTGGCAAAGAGAAGAGAATTTTCCCACGTGTGTAGGGCATTGAGAGAGGCTGGCATACGGTACAGATGGGGCTTCAACCCGGTGAAACTACTAATTCTTCGTGACAGTGGCGTAGTAATGTGCTTTACCCTCAAACAAGCCGAGGAGAAATTGGCTTCCTGGAAGATTACCTATGCTCATAGACAACTTGCTAAAGGCAAGAAAATTGCTCAGGAAAGGGTATCGACTTGAACGAGAGGCGAGGACGCTATCCTGGCTGAGCTGGAGTTGTTAGAGGATTGCTGACTTTCTTTTTTATTTTTTTCTCTTTTGTACTCTGAGTGTCTTTTGGCTTATTGCCAACGCTTTTTATTTTTTTATTTTTGTTCGGTGGAGGCCGTCTGGTTAGTGATCCTCTAGACTGTGAGAAGTCTTGCTGAGTGAAGGCGAGATTTGAAAATCTCACGGGACCCTGTGGTCAGACTTATGTCTGAAGAATTTATTTTCTTGACTGACTTTTCTTCTAAGGTTTTTTCTGCGGTCCTTTTTTCCGCGTTTTTTTTCTCTTTTTTTTACTGTGTTTTTTTCTTGTTGTTTTTTCCCACTTTAATATGAGGTATATTTCCTCTTCTGACGCAGCTGCAAACCGTGCTAAGGCTATATGTGTTTTTTTACAGTGAAGGGCTCGTGGATGAAAGGGGGTGGGGGAAGGGGGAAAAAAAATTGGTTTTCTGCACGCGGCTGACAGCAATTGCTTGCCTCATGTGTTAATATGAGTATACAATTTCTCTGGTTGAATGTGAAGGGGTTAAATTCACCTGCAAAATGCTCTATGTTCTGGAGGGAGATGTGGAAATTGAAGGCAGACATTGTGTGTCTGCAAGAGACGCATTTATTAACAACTGATAATCATAGATTGCACCACGCACAATTCCCACATGTATTTTTTGCAAATGCCCAGACTAAGACAGCAGGAAGCTGTATAATGATAAAAAATTTGGTGGCTTTCCAGAATATTCAGGTGTGTGCGGACCCTGTGGGTACATTCTTAGTGATGGTGTGTACATTGAATGGGATTCCTCATACGATTTTAGTAATATACGCTTCAAATTTTGCCCAGCTCCCATTTGTGCGAAAGGTCCTCTCTAACATTTCAAAACTTAATCAAGGGGAGGTCATTGTCTTCGGGGACTTCAACATGCCAATGGATGGTACCTTGGAATGGTCGTCTAGATCGGGCCGCCCTTGGAGAGACTTGGGCAAGTTGGTCCATGAATTTGGACTACACACTACACGACTTTTGGAGATACTCTCACGCCAGTGAAAGGGACTATACCTTTCATTCTCTCCGACATGGGTCCTACAGTAGGATTGATTTATTCCTATTAGATAATAGAGTTCTCAATCGGTGTATATCTGCAGAAGTTGGAATGATCACGTGGTCTGACCATGTGCCAATTTCCCTACGTGTGTATCTTGCACACCAATTCAACCCAATACCACATTGGCGACTAAACTCCTCTCTATTATTGAATGAATCTATAATGAAAAAAGTAGTAGCAGAATTGACATCTTATTTTAAATTAAATGACAATGGCACAGTTTCTGACGAGACTCTATGGACAGCGCACAAAGCGGTGATAACGGGGAGCCTTTTTACAACAAGCGTCACAATTGAAAAAAAAAAGAGGGAGCAATACAGGACCAACCTCCTGACTGAATTGAAAAAGCTAGAAACATTAAACAAAACCTCCCCTTCCCCGGCTAACACTGAGGCCATTTATAAGCTCAGATTTAAACTGCGCTCTGACCTGTTGGCGACATATGAATATAACCTCCGTAAATTCCAACTTAATCACTACGCCATGGGAGATAGGCCGGGAGCCATTTTGGCTAGGCGGGTCAGGAAAAGGGCTGCTAAATCCAGAATTGATCATCTACGGGACTCGAGCGGGTTGATAGCTAGAAACCCAAAGAACATAGCTGCAGTTTTTGCTGCATACTATAAATCCTTATATAACTTAAAAGACGATGTGGATACCCCACAACCACAACAGTCAGATATTGACCAATATTTGAATGATTTGAAACTCCCAAAGGTTTACCAGGAACAGTTAGAATTACTGAATGCCCCCTTCACAGAAGAGCAATTGAAAGATGTTATAGATTCATCCAAATGTCATAAGACTCCTGGCCCAGACGGCATGGCTAACAAGTACTATTGTAGTTTCCAACAAATTCTTATCCCATACCTTAGTAGGCTCTATAATTCGTGGAGAGACTTGGGAAAGGTAACAGTACCTAATTTGGAGGCTACGATCATCACATTGCCTAAGCCTGGAAAGACTCCTGACTTCCCAGGTAACTTGAGACCAATAGCACTTTTGAATATTGATGTAAAGATTTTCACCAAGCTCTTGGCTGTTAGACTAAATCATATCGTCCCTACCCTGATATCTTCAGCCCAAGTTGGTTTTGTAGCTGGCAGAGAGGCAAAAGATGGTACAAGGAGGATGCTAGATCTGATTAAGGTGGCGGAGTTGAGCGGTCTCCCTAGTGCACTCCTGTCGCTCGATGCTGAGAAAGTGTTTGATAGGGTGCACTGGGGGTACCTTAAAAGTGTCTTACTTAAATTTGGATTTTGCAATTAACGCTATGCATTCTACTCCTTCCGCTAAGGTTCTGAAGTCTGGTTTCCTCTCTGAATCTTAGCCTATAACAGACTGGACAAGGCAGGGCTGCCCCTTTATCTCCACTCATATTTGCTTTATGTATGGAGTCCTTGGCTGAAAAGATTAGAATTAACTCAGAGATTACGGGCATCTCGGTGGGGGAATCCTCCAACAAAATCGGTCTGTATGCAGACGATGTCGTTATTCCATGCACTGAATGCAGCTAAGACGGTTGTAATGCTGATTCTTGTTCCGTTGTCACTTAAGCAAAGACTAGAAGGGGTATATCCTTTTCAGTTGGCGCAGGAGGGAATGATGTATCTGGGTATTATTTTAACCCTTTCAAAACAGATGGTGGAAGTAAATTTTACTAGACTGATGGGATACGGTGCAGGAGGAGCTGGCAAAACTATAAAATGTTGTTGCGTCATGGATAGCCAGGATAAATATTTTTAAAATGAAAGTTCTCCCAAAAATGTTGTACTATTTTAGGTGTATCCCGATAAAAATCCCTTCTAGAGTAATAAATACCCTTCAAAGAATGGCTAATCATTATGTTTGGGCTAATAAAAGACCAAAGGTGTCTGGTAGACTTTTGTATTATCCATATGACATGGGAGGAATGGGCATGCCTAATCTTATGGTCTACTATAGAGCAGCAGTCCTGACGAGACTCAGGGACTGGTGGAACATGGACAGCGACCACAAATGGTTTACAGATAGAGTCCTTACTTGACCGAAACTACTGTACCAGACTGATCTTGGAGATGGAAGTAGTTAAGCGACGCACTATGGTCACTTAGTTACTGACAGCGGAGGCTACTATACATTGTTGGAGGACTATGGCCTCCAAACTGCTATTACTCCCTAGGACTGAGATCTCCTTACGTTCTCTAGAATATCATATCCCATATATTAACCTTCAACGTTGGGTGACGGCTGGAGTTCAATCGATAGCAGACTTGTTGGAGGATAACGTAATAACGTAATAATTCCTTTTGATAAATTAGTTATAAGGTTCCCAGGCCTACGGCCCCTGTTTTACCAGCACTTGCAAATAAGGCATTTGTGGCACCAATGCGGGGGATTGCCACAGATTTCACCGGTGCAAGCAAGGACTAACACCTTGGTTTGACACAGCACACACCACCTTCCACCCCAGACCTGAAGGGGGAGCTCTACTGGCTGCATTAAGTCAGTTCCCTTTAAGAGCACTCAGGCTGAGGGGAGGAGGTAGTTAGTCCCAGGAGACCGTTTCAGTTAGTTCGTGTGAGGAGAGGAAGAGTGAGGAGTCAGAGCTGTTGGTCTCTGGAGAGAGATTCAGGCCAGGACCAGGGACGACTGACTACTGTGCACACCCCAGATAAGGGGCCCGAGGCAAGTGGAGGAGAAGGGGAACTGAAAAAAGGGATTAATTATATACCCTTTAGTACACCCGGACACTCGAGTCCGATGCTGTCAGCCTGCAGAGCTGGAGCAGAAAACCCAGTAAACTCAGGAGGAGTTCAGCCCTGAGGAGATAAGGAAAGAGGCACTAAACTGACCAAGCACAGGACCAGGGGCCACAAGAGAAACAGGAACCCCGCAGGAGGACCTCATTGTCAGTTTAGGATAAAGAACAGAAAAGAAGTGGTGGGTTCAGGCTCAGGCAGGACTCATCCCACACAGCAGAGCACAGACACAAAAGAGGCCTCATAACTTTCTAAGGTGAAAGTCCCAAATTGCACCGAGGACCTGGTTATTACTCTGGACTGTACCTGTTATGTTACCATCAGTAAAAGGTACCAAAACAACAATCCCTGTGTGTCTGTGTGCCTGTATAACCACTGCAATTCACCATTGTGCCAGAAAGGACTTCATCACTGCCATCCCTCGCCATCTTCCTTCATCACTGCCCTCCCTCACGATCTTCCTTCATTGCTGCCCTGAAGTAAAGCTCCACCTGTGGGGAGCTGTACCACACTTTGCTGCCCCAACCATCACCCCAGCGGCTGGCTGGCAGCGCCAATACCATACTCCTGGGAACTACACGTGGCGTCACGTTCCCCTGTAAATAGCCCCTTCTCCCATCATCAACATCCCCCTTCAAATGATCCCCAGGCCACGGCACTGGGATCCCATCCACCTGTGACTCCCTACTCAGCAGACCCAGTGGCCGAGTACCCTCCATTAGCCCTGGCCTCATCACATATACTCCACTCTTCACCGACATCCCCTTCTTTATTCTACCTAAAGATAAAAGAGCAGTGGGTTATTTCCTTCATTCTGAGACTGGTTCCAGGGGGGTATCTATACTGTATGGGGCCCTAAACGACCCAGATCTGGATGAAAAATTGACGTATATGACCCGTTGGGAAAGAGATCTGAGAATTTCTACAGACCCACAGGATTGGCGAGATGGCTTGGGCGAGGTCCAGCGAGTCTTAAACCATCTAGAGTAGCTTAAAAAGACGCACATGAGATGGCACACTTCGGGACTGAGTCATCATCTCTATGATGGAAAGGATGCAATAGGAAGGTCACGTTGGGCCACATGTGGTGGTTTTATCCAAAACTTCAATCATTCTGGGGTGCACTGGATAGTTTGATAAGGGATGTACTGGGGTTTCATTTAGAGATATCACCACGTATGGGAATCCTACATATGGGGGTTAATAGATGTCCTCTGGGAAATTAGAGGAATTTTGTCACATATCTTGATCACAGCTAGGTCAGCTGTTGCGGCTAAATGGAGAGGAGAGAGCATCCCTTCTGTGGGGGAGATAGTGACCAGACTGAACACGAACTGTCAATATAAAAGGTCATTGGCTCACACACCTAAGGCAAAAAAGAAAACTGATAAAATATGGGAACCTTAGTTAATTAACCCAATGTCTGTACATGGGGAGGGTTGAGGAAGTGGGGTACCTGTGATCCCCTCTCTCTTCATGAGAGATGCAAGATGAATCTGGGCCTCTCTCTCTCCCTACCACGCTGTCTTGCACCCCAGGTCTTAAAATAGTGTAAACAGGAGCCAATTGACAATTGCAGCACTTACGGATATAAATTACTTTTCATAATCATCTACTATATGGGGAAATTAATGTAATTACCGTATATACTCGAGAAAATTGTGCTGAAAAATGCCCCCCTCGGCTTATACTCGAGTCAGTATATGGCTGAGTGTGGGGGGGCGGTGTCCGGGGGCTGGAGGAGGCAGGGGGGAGGCTGTATAGTGAGCGGCCGGTCACGTGGGGCCGCTCATTAGTGCAATGCAATATGCACTGCATCCCCCTGTCCATCAGCGGCAGGGGGAGCGGTGCATATTACATTGAACTGTGTATGCGCCCCCCCCCTCGCAGGTTGCTGCCCCCATGCTGCCGCACACCTTAAAAAACAAAGCATTTATTCTCACCCTCCGTCGCTCTGTCACAGCTGCGTCCTCCGGTCCCTGCTTCGTCCTGCTTTCGCCGGCTTCTTGTGACCGGCGCCAGCAGATGACGTCATCTGCTGTCATCTGCTGGCGCCGGTCACAAGAAGCCGGCGAAAGCAGGAAGTAGCAGGGAACAGAGGACGCAGCTGTGACAGAGCGACGGAGGGTGAGAATAAATGCTTTGTTATTTTAAGGTGTGCGGCAGCATGGGGGGCAGTAACCTGTGGAGGGGGGGCGCATACCACTGCTAAGGGGCCTGTATACAACTGCTAAGGGGCCTGTATACCACTGCTGAGGGGCCTGTATACCACTGCTGAGGGGCCTGTATACCACTGCTGAGGGGCCTGTATACCACTGCTGAGGGGCCTGATATGAGGGAGGGGGCTGTGTACCACTGCTGAGGTGCCTGTATAATACCACTGCTGAGGGGCCTGTATACCATTGCTGAGGGGCGCTATATACCAGTGACGGGGGGCTATATAATAGGATGGGGGTCTGCTGCATTTCATACCCTAGGCTTATATGCGAGTCAATAACTTTTCCCAGCTTTTGGGGGCAAAAGTAGGGGGGTCGGCTTATACACGAGTATATACGGTAATCCATTTCTGTTTCCTTTTCTTTGTTCTTTCTTTTTCTTTTTTCTTTTACTAGATGGGTGCCCGATGCACAATGCATCGGGATTCTAGCAGAGCGAGTCTCTGACTCGCAATGGCCGCTTCGCGGCCAATGCTTCGCGCTGCTAAGGCGACTCGCCATGCCCGCTGCGCGGGCATAGCGAGTCGCCTTAGAGCGACTCGCAATGGCCGCTTCGCGGCCAATGCTTCGACTCGCCATGCCCGCTGCGCGGGCATAGCGACTCGCCGGCTCGCAATGGCCGCTGCGCGGCCAATGCTTCGTTCGTATCCACATGACGACAAAGGGGCACTTGCAGCATTCGCAATTATATAATAGATATTGTCAATTTTTGTATAATTTGTATGCCCGGTGGTTGGAGCATTGTTTTGGGCATTTGTTGGCCCTATAGAATGTTTGTTTTGACTTTTATTTAAAATTCAATAAACATTGTTTAAAAAAAAAAGACACAAGTTCTAAACTAAATGAGGACTAATGTTTTATCATGATTTTTTTTCTGTTAGTGTCATATATCTTCATTGAAAACTAATATATTCATATTTTGGGTTTTTTCTGAACATATGTATGAAAACTATTCAAATTAATATAACTATTTATTATTATTGTAAATACTATAGTATGGAATTCAAACACTGATCAGATGGTGCATCGGTTAGCTGAAGTGCACACATATTTTTTAACTACTTTTCCGCTATCTACTCTATAATTGCCGTAGGCACGTCCGTGTCGGACCCCGAAGACACCGTGGCTTTGTCACTATGTGACGTCACCACGTGCGACCCCTCGCCGCTGTCATCCCGCTCCGGAGCAGCTGCTGTCAGCACATGCTGACACAGTGCTCCGGAGCCTGTGCCCCTGTGCCCCTGTGATCCCGCTCCGGAGCAGCTGCTGTCAGCACATGCTGACACAGTGCTCCGGAGCCTGTGCCCCTGTGATCCCGCTCCGGAGCAGCTGCTGTCAGCACATGCTGACACAGTGCTCCGGAGCCTGTGCCCCTGTGCCCCTGTGATCCCGCTCTGGAGCAGCTGCTGTCAGCACATGCTGACACAGTGCCCCTGTGCCCCTGTGCCCCTGTGCCTGTCATACTTACCATCAGATCGCACCCGCCTCCGTCTTCCTGCATGTTCCTCTGTCCTCCGTCTTCCGCCCGCTATCTTCTATGTCGCCGCCCCGTACATATTGAAACCAAGATGGCGGCCGTGAAGTATCACGAGAGTTCCCGGCCGCCATCTTGGTTTCGCCCTGTTCACAGTGGCGACATGCAAGATGGCGATGGAAGTAAGTATTTCGCCGCCACTCTGCCCCCCCCCCCGGCCTCCACTGACCACTCTGCCCCCCGGCCTCTGCTGACCACTCTGTCCCCCTTGATCTCCGCTGACCACTTTGCCCCCCTGGCCGCCGCTGACCACTCTGCCCCCCCGACCTTCGCTGACCACTCTGCCCCCCCCTTGGGCCTACGCTGACCACTCTGCCCCCCCGTTCTCTGCTGACCACTCTGCCTTCCGTCCTCCGCTGATAAACTCTGCCCTCTGTCCTCCGCTGACCACTCTGCCCTCCGTCCTCCGCTGACCACTGAGCCACTGTACAGTGCTGACCACTGAGCCACCGTGCAGTGCTGACCACTGAGCCACCGTGCAGTGCTGACCACTGAGCCACCGTACAGTGCTGACCACTGAGCCACCGTACAGTGCTGACCACTGAGCCACCGTACAGTGCTGACCACTGAGCCACCGTACAGTGCTGACCACTGAGCCACCGTACAGTGCTGACCACTGAGCCACCGTACAGTGCTGACCACTGAGCCACCATATACAGTGCTAACCACTGAGCCACCATATACAGTGCTAACCACTGAGCCACCATATACAGTGCTAACCACTGAGCCACTGTACAGTGTTGACCACTGAGCCACCGTACAGTGCTGACCACTGAGCCACCGTAGAGTGCTGACCACTGATCCACCATATACAGTGCTAACCACTGATCCACCATATACAGTGCTAACCACTGAGCCACCATATACAGTGCTAACCACTGAGCTACTGTACAGTGCTGACCACTGAGCCACCGTGCAGTGCTGACCACTGAGCCACCGTACAGTGCTGACCACTGAGCCACCGTACAGTGCTGACCACTGAGCCACCGTACAGTGCTGACCACTGAGCCACCATATACAGTGCTAACCACTGAGCCAAAATATACAGTGCTAACCACTGAGCCACCATATACAGTGCTAACCACTGAGCCACCGTACAGTGCTGACTACTGAGCCACCGTACAGTGCTGACCACTGATCCACCATATACAGTGCTGACCACTGATCCACCATATACAGTGCTAACCACTGATCCACCATATACAGTGCTAACCACTGAGCCACCATATACAGTGCTAACCACTGAGCTACTGTACAGTGCTGACCACTGAGCCACCGTGCAGTGCTGACCACTGAGCCACCGTGCAGTGCTGACCACTGAGCCACCGTACAGTGCTGACCACTGAGCCACCGTACAGTGCTAACCACTGAGCCACCATATACAGTGCTAACCACTGAGCCACCGTACAGTGCTAACCACTGAGCCACCGTACAGTGCTAACCACTGAGCCACCATATACAGTGCTAACCACTGAGCCACCATATACAGTGCTAACCACTGAGCCACCATATACAGTGCTAACCACTGAGCCACCATATACAGTGCTAACCACTGAGCCACCGTATACAGTGCTAACCACTGAGCCACCGTATACAGTGCTAACCACTGAGCCACTGTACAGTGATTACCACTGAGCCACCGTACAGTGCTAACCACTGAGCCACCGTATACAGTGCTAACCACTGAGCCACTGTACAGTGATTACCACTGAGCCACCATATACAGTGCTAACCACTGAGCCACCGTATACAGTGCTAACCACTGAGCCACTGTACAGTGCTAACCACTGAGCCACCGTACAGTGCTAACCACTGAGCCACCGTACAGTGCTAACCACTGAGCCACCATAAATCTACTCTATAATTAAGTGCGGTCGCGAAAAAAACCGCAGTCAGCCGCGGTTTTTTTCGCGGCCGCACCTACCGCAAGTGCAAAACCGCATTTGCCGCACCTGCCGCAACTCCCCCTATACTTTCTATGGGGATTGCCACAAGTGTAACCGCATCTGCCGCGTTTGCCGCATACGGTTACACTTGCGGCGCGGTTGCGGTAATCTCCATAGAAAGTATAGGGGACTTGCGGCAGGTGCGGCAAGTGCGGTTTTGCACTTGCGGCAGGTGCGGCCGCGAAAATCTTTAAAAAAAATTAAAAATAACAAATAAAAAAATAAATAAATAATATAAAAATAACAATTACTGCTAATAATAATGCTATTAATTCTAATAATTATGCTATTAATGCTAATAATTATGCTATTAATGCTAAGAATTATGCCATTAATATTAATGTTAATAATGCTAATAATAATCATATTAACGTTATTAATAATGCTATTAAGGCTAATAATCATGCTATTTATGCTATTCAAAATGCTATTAATGCTAATAATATTGCTATTAATGCTATTAATAATGCTATTATTGCTATTAATAATACTATTAATGCTATTAATGCTATTAATAATGCTATTAATACTATTAATAATGCTATTAATGCTATTAATAATACTATTAATAATGCTATTAATGCTATTAATAATACTATTAATGCTATTAATGCTATTAATAATACTATTAATGCTATTAATGCTATTAATAATGCTATTAATTCTATTAATAATGCTATTAATGCTATTAATGCTATTAATAATGCTATTAATTCTATTAATAATGCTATTAATGCTATTAATTGTATTATTAATGCTATTAATGCTATTAATAATACTATTAATGCTATTAATGCTAATATTAATGCTATTATTTGTATTAATGCTATTAATGCTATTAATAATGCTATTAATGCTAATAATAATGCTATTACTGCTAATAATAATGCTATTAATGCTAATAATTATGCTATTAATGCTAATATTAATGCTAATAATGCTAATAATAATCATATTAACGCTATTAATAATGCTATTAAGGCTAATAATCATGCTATTTATGCTATTAATAATGCTATTAATGCTATTAATACTATTAATAATGCTATTAATGCTATTAATGCTATTAATTGTATTATTAATGCTATTAATGCTATTAATAATGCTATTAATGCTAATAATATTGCTATTAATGCTATTAATAATGCTATTAATGCTATTAATAATACTATTAATGCTATTAATGCTATTAATAATGCTATTAATACTATTAATAATGCTATTAATGCTAATAATAATGCTATTAATGCTAATAATAATGCTATTCATGCTATTAATAATGCTATTAATAATACTATTAATGCTATTAATTCTATTAATAATGATATTAATGCTATTAATTGTATTATTCATGCTATTAATGCTATTAATAATGCTATTAATGCTATTAATAATACTATTAATGCTATTAATGCTATTAATAATGCTATTAATGCTATTAATTGTATTATTAATGCTATTAATGCTATTAATAATGCTATTAATGCTATTAATAATACTATTAATGCTATTAATGCTAATATTAATGCTATTAATTGTATTATTAATGCTATTAATGCTATTAATAATGCTATTAATGCTAATAATAATGCTATTACTGCTAATAATAATGCTATTAATGCTATTTTAATGATAATAATGCTAATAATAATCATATTAACGCTATTAATAATGCTATTAAGGCTAATAATCATGCTATTTATGCTATTCAAAATGCTATTAATGCTAATAATATTGCTATTAATGCTATTAATAATGCTAATAATGCTATTAATAATGCTATTAATGCTATTAATACTATTAATGCTATTAATGCTTTTAATAACGCTATTAATGCTATTAATGCTATTAATAATGCTATTAATAATGCTATTAATGCTATTAATAATACTATTAATGCTATTAATAATGCTATTAATAATGCTATTAATTGTATTATTAATGCTATTAATGCTATTAATAATGCTATTAATGCTATTAATAATGCTATTAATGCTATTAATGCTAATATTAATGCTATTAATTGTATTATTAATGCTATTAATAATGCTATTACTGCTAATAATAATGCTATTGCTAATATTATTGCTATTGATGATGCGATTATTATTTAAAACTCTTTAAAAACAAAACAAACATATTCTAGACACCCGATGCATTTGCATCGGGCTCACAGCTAGTATATATATAAATATCTCCCTGTCCGATGGCATACACTGGCAATCAAAATTAGAGAACAATGTATGATCACTTGATTTTTTAAGACAGAATGTAATCTACATTGATCAACATGTGAAGGTTTTTGTGTAAGTGGGTACACCATGCCACTAGAACAGAGTTTTCCCAAATTACCAAAGTTTATCAACTTAAAACCTATATTTTACACAAAACGTGATGATCATAATTATAGGACAGCAATGACTATAGCACAGAGAAAGATTTAAACTAAAATTTGTGAAGGTTACAACAGTCACCAATCAGTAGGAAGTGTACAGGCATTTGATTTGAATGACTTCAGCACATCTGCAGCCACAGGACATCACTAGTCTCTCACACTACTATTGTGTGATTTTGGTCCACTTTTCTTCCAGTCTCTTCCACAGTTCTGTGACAGTTGTGATTTACTAGGCCATGGCTTTGTCACCAAGGATTTTACAGAGGTTTTTTATTGGGTTCAGATCAGGACTTTGGGCTTGTTTCAATGTTTTCTGTTTCAAGGTACTGCTTTACCCATTTTGCTGTGTGACAGAAGCATTGTCCTGCATGAAAATTGCTGACTGATTGAGTGCTAATTGCAAGTAAGGAACCATGTGTTGAAGAAGGTTCTGATACACACTTGTATTCATCCTGCCATGTAGCTGTATGAGACGTTCAACCCCTGCACCAGAAACCATTCCCCAAACCAAGACATTTCCTCCACCGCCTTTCATTGACTTCTTTACACACTTTGGGTTCAGTTTGTTGACAAAAATGTTTCCCATTAGACCTAAATAAAATAAACTGGCTTTCATGACTAAAATGAGCTGTGGACTACTTCTCCTTTGTCCACACAACATGCTCATCACCAAATGTGAGTCTGGCCTTTTGATTCTTTCTGCTAATGATAGGTTTGGTCACTGCAGAGGGGGCTTTTAGGCCAAATGCTCTTAAATGTCATGACACTATATGACGAGACAGATCATGGGCTTACCCAGGATCAAAACTAGGGGGCGGCAAGCCATGATCGTTCAGGTTGTAAAATTGTGCACCGCGGCCCATCACACTCGTTATGCCACTGGGGAGCCCTATGGGGGGCTGTATATGAGATGGGAGCCCTATGGGGGGCTGTATATGAGATGGAAGTTCCATCTCATATACACCCTCCCCAATGTCCCATAGGGCTCACATCTCATATACAGCCCTCTATGGGGCTCCCATCTCATATACAGCCCCCCATAGAGATCCCATATCATTTATAGCCCCCTTATAGGGCTCCCATATCATATATAACCCTGCCATAGGGCACCCAAATCATATTCAGCCCCCTCATAGGGCTCCTGAATCATATACAGCCCCTCCATAGGGCTCCCATCAGAGCTCTATGGGGGGTTGTATATGATACTGGAGCCCTATGGGGTGGGCTGTATATG
This sequence comes from Allobates femoralis, assembly GCA_033576535.1. NCBI lineage: Eukaryota > Metazoa > Chordata > Amphibia > Anura > Aromobatidae > Allobates > Allobates femoralis. The sequence goes on along the minus strand of JARQOC010000005.1, from coordinate 253,456,889 downwards.
ATATGGTAGCCCTATGGGGGGCTGTATATGATATTGGAGTCCCATCTCATATACAGCCCCTCCAATACCCCATACAGTCCTCATATCATATACAACAGCCCCCCACTGGGCTCCTATATCATATATAGGCTTTATATGATATGGGAGCCCTATGGGGGCTGTATATGATATGGGAGTCCCATATTCCATATCATATACAGCCCCTCTAATGCCCCATAGGGCTCCCATATCATATACAGCCCCCCCATAGGGCTCCAATATTGGGAGCCCTTTAGGGGTTTATATATGATACTAGATGGTGGCACGATTCTAACGCATCGGGTATTCTAGAATATGTATGTAGTTTACATACTGTGACTGACAGAACTTGTTCAGTCAACATGAGTGAGTTAAACCGCTCCCCCTGTCACCACTCCTCCATCTCTCCTCCTGTCACCGCTCCTCCTGTCCCCACTCCTCCATCTCTCCTCCTGTTCCTGCTCCTCCGTCTCTCCTCCTGTCACCGCTCCTCCTATCCCTTCTCCTCCGCTTCTCCTGTCACCGCTCCTCCATCTCTCCTCCTGTCACCGCTCCTCCTGTCCCCGCTCCTCTGTCTCTCCTGTCACCGCTCCTCCTGTCCCCGCTCCTCCATCTCTCCTATCCCCGCTCCTCCGTCTCTCCTCCTGTCACCACTCCTTAGTCTCTCCTTCTGTCACCACTCGTCCTTCGCTCCTCCTGTCACCACTCCTCCTGTCACCACTCATCCTGTCACCGCTCCTCTTGTCACCACTTCTCCTGTCACCGCTCCTCCTGTCACCGCTCCTCCTGTCACCGCTCCTCCGTCTCTCCTCCTGTCACCGCTCCTCCTGTCACCACGGATTTCCGTTACAGACAGAAAGACGTGATTAGACAATTATATAGTAGGATAGGAGCCCTATAGAGTTGCTGTATATGATATGGGAGCCTATGGGGGTCAGGATGGCCTATGGAGAGCTGTATATGAGATGGGAGTACATGTCACCTCATATACAGCGCAGCCACCACATAAGGCTCCCATGTACAGCCCTCCCATAGGGCTCCCGACCCCTCTCACCCTCACGTTATCTTCCAGGTCACTTTTGTTTATACTTACATCTTTTTTTAACTGTTAATGTCCTCTCTTCTATCTCAGCTGCAGCCTCCAGCACCAGCAGAGTCCCCAGGTTGTTTGCCGCTCTGCACTGCAGGGACTCAGCACAGCGACGAGGCGCTCAGTGGTGATGTCATGACATCACTTGAGTCCCCTGTCCGCCGAGTTGATCTGCAGTGTTGGAAATCGGCAGACACTGTCTGAGGGCGAGATCCGCCCTGCGCCCCTGCTGGCTGCTGCCCCATGATTACCGCGCTGAGGTAACCGTTATCGCATTCGCTACACACACACAGATGGACGTGGTAGCGCTGGCCGGAATCAGCTCAGCCTCAGACATTATAATAGGTGCGCGAGGCGCGCGCTCAGTGCCGCTCACCCCTTCCTCTTGGGGGGGGTGGGCAGCTGCCCTCCGCCCCACGCTGGGTACGCCCTTGAGACAGATCCTTACCCTGTTCAGTGCTGAACTGGTGAGCTATTCTAGCTGCATTGTTGAAAGCCATGGAGATTCTCCACATTATCCTGTCCTCTCTTGCATTTTTGTTTTGAGGGTGATCAGCCTTCTTGGGGAATTTGAAAGAGTTTGTGATGTTGTAAAGATGCAATATTCTAGAAATCACAGACTTAGAATGACCAACTTCTGTTGCTTTGGCTGATGGGGTGACCTTTTGGCCTTCAACTGGACAACCTGCTGTCGGAGGGTTTCAGTCACTTTGGAATTGCACACCAGTTTTGCAAAGTGAATGCAAACTGGAAAATTAGGCTGGTGGTAAATAGGGTTTTCAGATAATTAGGGAGATTAGCACCAGGTGCCATATTAACACCAATAACTAGCAGGTATCTGTATATGTTCTCTAATTTTGATCAGTGTTCTTTTTCATTTATCTCATATCCATTTATATTCTGTGCTTTAGAATATATTCAATTTATGAAATAAGTTCAAAATAATTTACTCATATTAGGATATTTTCCCATAGGACAACACAATGACCTTAAAGCCCCGGTCTCACATAACGATGTGTCAGCGATGCCGACAACGATCAGCATCGTTGATGCATCGTTGACACATCGTTATCAGGTCGCTGGTGAGCTGTCACACTGACAGACTTCACCAGCGACCTCTGGGCAGCCAGATCGTTGGTACCCAGCGTCCGCTCGTTCCCTGCATCCTGGGAGCGGACGGACGCTGGTAACCATGGTAACAGCGGGTCTCTCCTGCACTTAGAGACCCGCTTGTTTACCATGGTTACCGGCACCCGCCCGCTTCCGAGTTGCGGGGAGCGAGCGGGTGCCGACCTCTCCTATCCTGTCCCTCACTATTCTCATCTCTCCCTGCTATTTCCCTGTTCCCTACTCTATCCCCTATCCTAAACCCTAATCCTATCCCTCTCCTTGTTCTAAATAAAGAAATCCCCCCCGAGGCTCACCGGCATCAGAGGCTCCCATACCGGCATCTCTGTAATGGAGATCTCAGGGGTAAAGGACCTATGATGAGGTCACAGTCATGTGACCCGCCTATACTGTATACTGTATAGTATAGGCCGGTCACATGACTGTGACCTCATCACAGGTCCTTTACCCCTGAGATCTCCATTACAGAGATGCCGGTATGGGAGCCTCTGATGCCGGTGAGCCTCGGGGGGGATTTCTTTATTTAGAACAAGGAGAGGGATAGGATTAGGGTATAGGATAGGGGATAGAGTAGGGAACAGGGAAATAGCAGGGAGAGATGAGAATAGTGAGGGACAGGATAGGAGAGGTCGGCACCCGCTCGCTCCCCGCAACTCGGAAGCGGGCGGGTGCCGGTAACCATGGTAAACAAGCGGGTCTCTAAGCCCGCTTGTCACCCTGGATGTCATGTTACAGCGCTGCTGTGCAGCGCTGTGACATGGCGGGGGATCCTGACAGGTCGCTGATCGCTGCCCCCGCCGGTCACACACACCGATGTGTGGTGACCAGCGGGGGGGCCAACGACCAAAAAATGGTCAGGAGCCCTGTGCAACGATCAGCGACCTCACAGCAGGGGCCTGATCGCTGCTATCAGTCACACGCAACGATATCGGTAAGGATATCGTTCCTATGTCACAAATAGGACGATATCGTTACCAATATCGTTATGTGAGACCTAGCACTAACATTAAGGAAATTGTGTGTTGTTCTCTAATTTTGATCACCAATGTATGTAATGTGATATTTTCCTGATGAAGGAGTTGATCTCTGATATGTGCTGAAATAAATTACAAAGGTTTGAAGAATGTTAATTTTATGCCTTCTTTCAAAAGATAGAACCGCGCGGTCTTTAACCCTCTTAAGACTGAAATATATATATATCAGGATTATAATGAAAAACTTTGTACTCCAGGGCCATTTCAAGATTTTTATTCCAAAAGTGCATCCAACAAAAATAATGTGCACACACATTGCAAATAGAGTCTGTGGAGCCTCGGTTAGGAGTCTCAAACACAGGACTAGCCATATATCCCTCCAAGGAAGGACCCAAAGGTGTTTGAGACTCCTAACCGAGGCTCCACAGACTCTATTTGCATATTCATAATTCCCAGGGGGCAATGTGCCTAGGAATTCACTGTGTTTGAGCGCTTTAGCCAGCTGCCCGCAGTGTTTTCTTGGACTGGTTTCCCTGAGATCAGTGAATGCTTTGCGATGTGCACACACATTGGTTTAGTTTTTTTGCAGAAACTGAAACCTATACAGGTTTTGCTGTGTTTTGAGAAGAATGAGCATGTCAACTCTGTCGAGCCCCAGGCCCTGGGATACTCGGGTATCAGGCTCGGTGGGTAGCGTTGCTGTGTCATGGGGAGTGGTGGCCGTGCCTGATCCCGTGTCCTGGGTGACACTTCAAAAAGGGATTTGCATGGGAATTCTATGTACAGGTCACGTGACGCTACCTGTAGCTTATGGTGATGGGTTACCAGCGCCGCCACAGTCCGCTGTAGGTAGCTGGTAATGCGGCTGGGATGACTAAGCCCCCTACAGGCAGGGATATTCCTCCGGGGCAGCGTTCCTTCAAGGGAACAGGTCGAGGTAGGAAAACACACGTAGGCAAAGTCACTTTCTCCCGTATACTTTACTGTCAACTTGTAGCAGCATCAGATACAGTTCACAGTTCAGCATTTAGATGTAACAAGAACAGGTAGCTCGACGGGTGGCTGCAAGTGGATCCCAGGTGGTATGGTGGAACCCATGGTGTACCTTAGTTGACTAACCTGTGTCCGTTCTTCCCCACCTAGGATGGGCTTATACCCAGTAGCTCTGTGTAGGTAGTACTGGGAGTCCTCTCCCTCGTGGTGAGGAAGCAGGCAGACTCCTCCACTGGCAGGATGCTGCAGCTGATAAACAAGCCACAGCAGCTGGTTGCTGATTGCAAAGCTGGACTTTGGCCAGATCCTCGGGCCCAGCGTTCCCGTGGTGGACTGGAGTATCCCCTGGAGTATGGTCTCTCTACTCTGAGGCTCTCCCTTTCTCTCTAGGGCCCGGACTTCTCTCGTCGGGTGCCCTCTTTCATGACCTCCTCAAGGTCCCTTCTTCTTCCCTCCGTTTCGGCTTGAAACTTTCCCGGTTTGACCTTCGCCTCGTTTCACACTCTTTCTATGTTTACTTCTCCGGCTGTTCCAAACCCTCTCCCTCTCTTGCCCACTAGAGAGGGACTATTCTTGCTCCTAGTTAGCCATTCTGACAAAAGACCTCCTTGAATATATCCCCTCCCAGGTAACCTCCCACCGCTCAGCTAATGTGGGAGTGCTGGGAATGGATCCCACCCACCATCCTAGGGTCCACCTGCAGCTGGGGCAATTACAACTCTTTTACGGGTGCAATACCCCTCTGTGACGCCAGACCATGTGGAGCGCCACAATTCTCTTCTGCATTTTTGCTGCATTCAATGGCCAAAATGCAGCAAAAACGCGGTAAAAACACAGCCAAAAAGTAGCAAATCTCCTGCCAAGAAATCAGGAGATACTAGAAACCTGTACAGGTCTTGCTTAGTTTTTTTGACGCAACAAAAACGCCCTGTGTGAACATAGCCTTAATGCCAGATTTCCTCATGGATTGTTCTCACACATTGAGATCAGCTTGTTGTCAAATGACCTGCAATGAACTTTTATAAATGTACTTGCATCTATGTAAATATCATGCAAGGAAATATTTGAACATTTCATAAAATGAACTAAAAACTGGTGCAGACTGAACTATTTAGTTTGACATATCATAGCCATTGTAAAAGAAGTACTGTTGTATAATACACAGTATTTTGCCTTATTTGTCAAAGGATTATCATGATCCTTTTGACCCATTTAGATTACAGCTCTGTTGAAGTAAAATAGGTTCAACACACCTTTGGAAATCCCCACTGCTATCAGCAAGGGCTATAAAAAAACAGAAAAAAGTGATGGCCTTACTGGATAGAAGCTGTATTTTGCACATAGATCATATTGTATACCAGTTTATGCAAAATTGCAATTGCTGACATATATCAATTAAAGTATAACTAGATGGTGGCCCGATTCTAACGCATCGGGTATTCTAGAATATGTATGTAGTTTATTTATGAAGATTTAAGAATAATGCAATGAATACACAATATCTATCTATCATCTACCTATGTGTCTATCATCTATGTATGCTGTATTTATTTATCATCTCTCTATGCATGTTTTATCCTATCTATTTATCTATCTATCTATCTATCTATCTATCTATCTATCTATCTATCTATCTATCTATCTATCTATCTATCTAATAACAAGAAAAACTGCACAGCACTCAACAGACTAGTGTGAACTGGTGCAAGCAAAGATGCAGAGTCAAATAACATGAGAAAAATCTTTGCAGCACACAGCTACTACCAATGATGTACAAGTGCTACAAGCCATATGTGTTTGAGGAAAAAGTTTAAAAACTTACGTTTTTTTAAAAAACTCAATAATCTATCTTTTAATTCTGAAGTTCTTAGTACAAGCATTGGCCAATGTCTGTTTGCTCATCAACTGCGACAAAGTGACTTCAGGCATGATGAGTCCTACTCTAATATCCCTATTCTCCTTGTCCACCCCCCACTTTTCAGTGGGCAGACACCATCTATACCCTCGATCACCTGTAGGTTAATGAGGGTGCACATTGCAGCAAAGGAGCCTGCAACTCCATATAATAAATAACAAGAAAAACTGCACAGCACTCAACAGACTAGTGTGAACTGGTGCAAGCAAAGATGCGGAGTCAAATAGCATGAAAAAAATCCTTGCAGCACACAGCTACTACCAATGATGTACAAGTGCTACAAGCCATATGTGTTTGAGGAAAAAGTTTAAAAACTTACGTTTTTTCAAAAAACTCAATAATCTATCTTTTAATTCTGAATGTACACATACACATCTCCCCTCTTATACTTAACATGTGATTACCTTACTATATAAAATATCTATACATTTATCACACCTATGTATTTATGTATACCTATGTCATATCTATTTGTTATCTAGCTATGGGCCACGTCACACACACTGATAATTGTGCAGAGATTGTTCGCAGATCTCTGGTTGCAGTGAAATCATGGACATATTTTTCCATTTTGTGGCTGTATACAAATGAACAATCTGTCCATGATTTCACTGCAACCAAAGATCTGCGAACAATATCTGCACAATTATCTGTGTGTGTGACGTGGCCCTATGTATTATCTATGTATTTTAGATCTATTTATTTGTGCATCTGTCCATCTATTTTTTTTTGCATTTTATATCTATGTATTTATCTATCTATAGGCCCTGTTACACCTTCAGATAATCTGGCAGATCTTGTTCACAGATCTCTGGTTGCAGTGAAATCATGGACACATTGTTACATTTGTACACAGCTACAAAATGGAACAATGTGTCCATGATTTCACTGCAACCAGATATCTACAAACAGGATCTGACACATTATCTGAAGGTGTAACAGGGCCTTATCTGTTATCTACAGCTTCAAGAATTTCACTGCAGCACTCCTTTGAATTTTCAATCTTAGTAGTCTTTTATTCTGGCTTTAGATGGGCAGAAGATGGCCACGTATCGGGCACACACGTCCTTTGTCAAGCCAGGCTGCAGTGAAATTCTTTTTTTTTTTTTTTAACCACCATAAAAAAAGAGCAAAACAGTTTCTGAATTTACAGAAATAAGTTGCAAAAACGAGAGGGGGGGGGGGGGGGAGGGAAAGGGGGGAAATATGGGGAAAAGCAGGTAAAACAAGAGTTTATATCTGAGTTCCGATGGATAGGCAAAAGTGAGATATGTAAATTTAAGTTACAAAGATAAACAATTGCTTGTTACAGGTAGTATATAGTATCATAAAGAACAACAATACATTCATGAGGGAAGTAATGAAGGGTGTAGGTCTGAGGCAAAGTGTGAAGCAGTCCATGGGTCCCACCAAGTCAGAACCTTATTTTTCTTTGAAAGAGAGTCAGCAGCCGCGACTTCGTGACAAAAGTGAAGGTTAATTTTGGCTATGAGTTCTGCCCTGGAGGGAACCGCGGCCGATTTCCAATGATTGGCCAACGACTGTCTAGCCGCGATCAATATGTTTGACACAATAGGTTGAAAGGGGGGGGGGGGGTAGTCAATCAATGATATACCCAAAATTGCCAACTGTTTGGATAGTGTGAAGGGGAAGGGCAGGATTGCAGCTATCAATGACTCAACCTGTCTCCAAAAGATGAGCACCCGTGGGCACTCCCACCATACATGGGCCAGAGTGCCATTGTTACCGCACCCCTTCCAACAAAGCGGTGAGGAGGATAAGTGACATCTGGCCATTTTTACAGGGGTTAAATACCATTGAAGCTGTATTTTCTTAGATAATTCTAGATGGGCTATGCACCATGAGAATTTGGATGGGTGAGTCATTGCAAATTGCCAATCTTCTGGAGAGGCCTCAAAGGAGAGTAGGGATTCCCATGAGGTCATATATTGGAGTTTACGGCAGGGGTCATTACATAATAAGGATCTGTATAAAATTGAAAGGCCGTGCGACATCCTGGTTCCCGGTTTAAAGAACTGTTGGGCAGGAGAGTCCGCTAACGCTAGTGAGTTGTTGAATATATGATTATTACGTAAGAGGCTACGGAGTTGCAAATAGACAAATAACGCCGAGTCAGGGATGAGATACTGTCTCCTCAGTTCCGGGAAAGACTTCATTCCAGAGGGGTGGAAGAGGTCTACCACCCGCTTTATCCCGCAGTCCAACCATAATGATAGGTTTAGGTTAGGTATGACACATGCAGCCGTTTGAAGTGAGATATATTTTGCTACTGAGGGAAAGGAGGAAGGACACACCGCCGACCAGTTTTTGACCGCTGCCGCCATGGTGAGGAGAGGAGTGGGCAGGGTACCTGGAGCAAGCAACTGTGCCTCCAATAGCAAGCCAAGAGAACCCCTCGGCGCATGAGATGATTCAATCGTGAGCCAGGGAAGTGCAGAGTCTCCATTTCACCAGCTCCCGACGGGATCCAGAAGGGCAGCTTTGTGATAAAGAGCTATTTTAGGTGAGCCCAGACCCCCCGGTTGTAGGGTAGGGACATGATTTGGCGTTTGATTCTATGGGGTTTTTTGTTCCAAATAAATTTGTCTAGTATGGTTTGGAATCGAGATATATATTTGGTAGGGAAAGACAGAGGGAGACACCTAAATAAGTAAATGAGTTTTGGCAGCAATAGCATCTTGGCAGTCTGGATTCTCGCCATCCATGATAGAGGGCCCTTAGAGAAATTTTCAATGTCTCTGTTTAACTCTGCAGCAATCGAGTCGGAGTTGATGCGAATTATATCAGCCAGGCGTGTCAATTTTATCTCGAGATAAGTGAACCCCATCGGTGACCAAATGAACGAGTAGAGGGATTGTATTTGGGTTTGGGAGTGGGGGGGAAGAAATAATGGAAAGAGGGTGGATTTGGTTAAATTAAGCTTATAAAATGACACTTTGGAGAAGTCCTGCAAAAGGGAGGAGATTGCCTTTAACGAAGATAACGGGTCAGTGCAAGTGAATACTACGTCATCTGCGTATAGTCCAATTTTATACTCAGAGTCCCCCACTGGGATACCCCTAATGCAGGAGGATTGTCTGACTATAGCAGCGAGGGGCTCCATGATCAAGGCAAAGACAATGGGGGAGAGGGGACAACCTTGGCGTGTACCATTAGTAATTTGGAAGGTTCGTGACGAAAACCCTGAAGCTCTAACAAAGGCGCAGGGATTAGAGTAAAGTGCCATAATGGCTTTAGTAATCAGGCCTGAAAGGCCGAATTTCTCCAAGGTGTTGTGTAGGTATCCCCAGTGTACCCTGTCGAACGCTTTTTCGGCGTCAAGGGACAGGAATACACTGGGGAGGTGACCCCTCTCCACCACATCCAGCAGGTCAATCAGCCGCCTCGTACCATCTCTTGTTTGTCTGCCCGGTACAAACCCGACTTGGTCAGGGTGTATGAGGGAAGGCAGAATAGTCATAAGTCTATTGGCCCAGAGCTTTGCATAAATTTTAATGTCCGTATTGAGTAGGGCTATAGGACGAAAGTTGGCCGGGGAGGTGGGGGTCTTTCCTGGCTTTGGGCGGGTAGCAATAGAAGCTTTGAGTCCTTCCGACTTAATGGAGCCAGAGTTGGCCCGAAAGTCAAACAGGCGTCGCAGGTATGGAGTGAGAATTGGGAGAAATTGGGCATAATAGGAGAATGAGAATCCATCTGGGCCGGGAGCTGTTTTTTTCTTGGCATCTTTTATTATTTGGTAGATCTCAGAGTCCTGTATGGGTGCGTTTAAGAAGGAGAGTTGTTCAGATGAAGCTCTGGGGAGGTTCACCCTGTCTAAAAAGGAAGAAATAGTGGATTGAGAAGGTTGAGGGATGGATGGGTCTAAATTGAGGTTGTAGAGAGAGGAATAGTAGGAGGCAAACTCATCTGCGATGTCAATGGGGTTATAGACACGGGAGGAGTTTGATTTGATCAGATATGGGATTCTAGATTGCAATTCTTTTTTCTTGACACGCCTGGCTAGTAAGGCACCAGCCCGGTCTCCCATAGCGTAGAATTTAGCCCTTGATTTCCTGAGAGCATTCTCTGATTTCTGCAATAGAAGTTGACGGACCTGGAGCCTAACGGTAGCAAGGTCAGAGAGAATTTGTTGTGAGGGGACTTTTTTGTGGCGAGACTCCAGATCCGCCAAAAGCGAAAGTGCGTCTCGGAGGGTCTTGGTGTATTTGCGTTTAGCTATCGCTGCCATTTTAATGAAAATTCCCCTGGCCACCGCCTTATGCGTAAACCACAAATTGTCAATCTGTGTTTCTCCGGTGTCGTTAAAAGAGAAAAATTCTTTGAGGGACTTTTCAGCAAAGGACGAGTTGGTCAGGTCTACTAACAAGTGGTCGTTTAGACGCCATTGTGAAGGAGGGGTAATGGCCAAGGTGTCAGCCAGGGAAACAGAGACCGGGGCATGATCCGACCAGGAGATGTTACCTATTGATGCAGATAAGCAGTGTGGGAGAGCAACATCATCCACTAGCACATAGTCAATCCTACTGTAGGATCCATGCCTCGGTGACATGTATGTAAAGTCCCGTTCACCACAATGGAGATACCGCCATATGTCATGTAGGCCAAATGAGTGAACGAGAGGGCCAATCTCTCCCCTAGAGGTCGAGGAAGAGGAGCAGTCTAGAGACTTAGAGATAGAAATGTTAAAGTCTCCAGCAATGAGTTTATAACCATGCTGTATGTCACTAAGAGTCTGAAAGAATTTTCTAAGGAACTTGTATTGGCCGATATTGGGTGCATACACAGATGCAATGGTATAGGGAACGTTGTTAATAATACACAGAATTATTAGAAATCTACCTAGTGGGTCGGGTATTGTTTTTACTAATTGGAAGGAGAGAGATTTATTAAAGAAGATAGCCACACCTGCCTTTTTGGAGTTATTGTTAGCAAAAAACTGATGCGGGTACCAACCGCATTGCATTCTTTCGTTATCTCGTTCGAGAAGGTGCGTTTCTTGTAAGCAAATTATGTGGTGGTGTGATTTAATTAATTGGCGCCATACTAACGACCTCTTACACGGTGAGTTGAGGCCGTTTACATTAATAGAGGTTAGGGAGATACTCATGGTACAGTTGTAGTGCTATGCTTATAATATTGTAACGTATAAATAGTCTCTCATCATACAAAAGCCCACAGAATAAAAAATGACATTGCCTGCAGGAAGGAAGGGGAGACGGAGGGAAGGGGAGGAACACAAATATGACAAACAAACATAGAACCATATTTACGTAGTCCATTCAGCCACGGCTGGATGCCTAGGTGAGCAAAGAACAGTCTCACCAGAGGGGCCTTGATCTGAGGAGGCTCAGTATCAAGAAAAGGAAAAAAGAAAAACTTGAAGAGAAAGAGCAAAGGAATGTCCATCTGATAAGGGAAGAGTAAAACGCAGAGAGTCCCAAAGTCAGCGGACCAAAATAAAACAAAAAGGCCGCGGGAAAAGTGGTACCAGGAACCTTCAGTGACTTGTCCCTTCAGGCGACGTCCCAGTCTGGGTTGACACGGCGCTTGGTGTGCTTCTCAGGGATAGATCTTGGGGAATTTGTGGAGGCAGGGGAGCCCGGGGGTCTCAGCCCCCATTGAGACAGGTGCTTTGCAGCTTGAGGAGGAGTCAGGCATGTTGTCACAACACCATCCCTTCTGATCAGGAGCTTTGTAGGGAATCCCCAGCGGTAAGGGATGCCTTTATCTCTCAAAATTGCCGTGTATGGGGCGAATGCCCTACGCAGAGCTAATGTTCCAGGGGATAGGTCTGGGTATACTGCCATGTGGGCAAAGTGATCTTCAAGTGTAGGATTCCCCCTTAGGGCTGAGAGGAACTCCTCTTTGATTTAAAAAAAAATGCACTCGTGCCAGCACATCCTAAGGACCGAGGGGGCCAAGCCGGACGGTTTAGGAATGCGGTGAATACGGTCTATAACAACAGTCTGTTTGTTGGTGTAAGGGAGAACAGCCATTATGAAATCCTGCAGAAATGTTTTAAGATCTGAAGCTGGTATAGTCTCCTCAATCCCCCTTAGCTTTACATTGTTGCGCCTGGACCTGTCCTCTAGGTCCAGGGTCTTATATTGGGTCTTTGTGGCCATGGAGTGCAGTGAGTCATGAGCATCCCAGAGCTCGTTGTGCGAGGCCACCAGCTCCTCCATTTTGCGCTCCAGCCTGTCTGTGCGGGTGCCCAGTTCCTCCACCTCTCCCCTCAATTCCGCCATCATGTTGCGCATATCGGCCTGGAGAGATGATCTGAGCTCCCCCAGCATGACTTTCAGGAGAGCTGCTGTGACCGGGGCCTCGGAGCTGATAGCAGCTTCTCCCCCAACACCCGAGGAGGGGGCAATCTGAGAGTCTCTGCGAGCAGCGTGGGCTGCTCTGGGAGAGGGAGGCGCCATTTTCTCTCCCTGTGAGGTCTGGAGAGGGGCAGCAAAGAAGTCTGCAATGCGCCTGTTAGGGTCGCGGAAGCCGGTCTTGGTCTTCCCCATAGACTCACCGGGAGGTCAGCAAGTGATATCTGTGTACCGGGATAGGAGCAGGTACGCAGGGCTGGCGTTTTGTGCTGTTTATCGGTTCCTGGACCTGGAGCTCCCGCACTGTGCGACCTACACCATGAGTGGTTAGGCCACGCCCCCTGCTGCAGTGAAATTCTTGAAGCTGTATGTATTGAAAGGCTGTGAAGGAAGCCAAACTGTCTTGCACCCTGAAGGCATTGCTGCTCAAAAGGTTTATTTTATCTGTTATCTAGCTATGCATTATCTATGTATTTAGATCTATTTATTTGTGCATCTGTCCATCTATTATTTTTTTTTGCATTTAATATCTATCTATCTATCTATCTATCAATCTATCTATCTAATAATCAAAAAAACAAAACAGCACAACTGTTATTCAACGGGTGCAAGGCCCTCCTACCATACAGGTACCATAGAGCCAAGAAAAAAATGGAGGCAGCACTTCCTTCAAATTCAGTCATATGGGCTTTATTCCCAGGACCGCGACGTTTCGACCTAATGGTCTTTCTCAAGCAGTGTCCAAACACTCCATTTTTTTCTTGTATCTATCTATCAAAATGTGTTTCAAGGCAGCGTTTCAAAAAGGTATTACCTTTTTGCTTCACATCAGTTCCAGGCGGGTATCAACCACCAACATACCATATATGCATAAAAAATGAACTGCAGCAATCGTCTCTACTTTTTCCTTATGCCTTTATTGGCCCTCAGGTGAACATGGCGACGTTTTGGTCAACCTGTGACCTTCCTCCAGCAGTCACATACATGTGCTGTACTCTTTATACATCTCCAATGTTTAGACAATCAATCAACAATTTCAATAATTAAATACAATTTTACAGTAATACCCAAATACCACCTCCTTTTCATTATAAAATATTGTGATTAGGTGCTTGCATATACATGTACTTTATATATTGTTCCATTAGATCCGCTTATTACATTCAGATATGCTTAGATGTACATGGTTCACTTAATTGTAATCACAGGTGTCTACTTAATCTTAATAATAGATCAATTTTAGCAGCAAACCTTACATGCAGCGCGTGGTGTCCATGGGCGCCGCCATTACCGTGTTCTGCCTCTTTTACTGCGCATGCGCCGACTCTAAGCTTCCCTTTTACTATGGTATTACAGGAATCAGTTCCGTCGCCATCTTGCGACTCTTGCGCATGCTCAGTGTTGTTCCTGAGCTATGCAATGTGTTTTTAATGCAGAAATAGTTTCACCCTTAAGAATGAACTTTATTTATAAAATTACTTATCTGTGCCTATTTTAATTATTACAAAAAGTGTAATCTTTATCTTTTCTATGGCTTAACATGTGTTTTGAATTAAATATGTTATTTTCTTGAGCAATCATTATTGCTCCCTTTTTAAAGTGACAGTGCCTTTTTTCTTTCTTAAAGTGACAGTGCTCATTTATATTAAAAAGGGTTTTATATGCATTCTTTCTTATATTTTCTTGACTATAGTCATACCTCTTTATACTTTCTTTTTACATTTTTCTTGCAAAGATATTATTTGTTTTCATCCATTTTCATCCCACAAACAAAAAATAACAGGAAGGGAAAAGAATTCCATTAACCTTACGTTTGGAGAAGAATCAAAAGAAGTAGTCACAATAGTACACAAAAATTGGGGAATGCTAAATAACTGTTTGCCAAACATAGAGAAATTTAAGAACCCACCTCTGGTGTCCTATAGAAGGGTTAAAAATATGAACGATTTATTGGTCAGATCTGATGTAGGAACCATGAAAGGAAGTATACAAAAGACACTTACGGGAATCATAAAGACAGGATGTTACCATGTGTAAATTGTATAAATTGCCATTTAATGCTGAAGGGCAATGGATTTAGCCATCCTACGATGGGCATTCAATACAAGATTAAGCATTATCTTACTTGCGACTCAGATCATGTAATTTATCTCTTAGAGTGTCCGTGTAAGCTCTGGTATATAGGTGAAACGACACTAGAGCTGAAAGTGAGGTGGCGTCAACATCGCTATAGCATACGGAAGAAAATAATGAATCTACCCGTTTCTAGACACTTTACAGAGGCAAAGCACGCAGAGTGAGACCTCCGATTTAGGATAATTGATAAAGTACCAACATTGAGGAGAGGGGGAGATAGAGTGAAGTTACTCAAAACCAAGGAGCTTCAATGGATCTATACGTTACAAACATTGAAACCAGAGGGTTTAAATGTGGAATACAAACTTCACACTGCCCTCTATGTTTTTGGTCCTTATTGATTCAGTATATTTTTAAAGTCACTGAAATGCACAGTGTGGAATTTCACATTTGTATATGTACGAGAAAAAATATTAATAATAATTATGTACGTGTCTATTTTTTCCATACAGATGTTTTAATTGTGAAGATGATGGGGAACGGTTGTACGCAGATCTCTACACTTTAAGATATAAAGAGATTAATTTGCACCAAAAGTACCTAAAATTTGTTTAGAATGAAATAGTAATCACCATATCTTTTAAAAGATTTTTCGATAAAAAAAATTTTTGTAAAGAGATTTTTAATAAGTTAAAAAAAAATTGATTTTTTACACGTAACACGAAATTTATAACAGTAATTCAACACAATAATAACACGTATCACTTTTTTATATGAAGGAATTAAATCTGCATTCTTGTCCTCTTTATATATGCATATGTATGTAAACAAAATAAGAATTATTTTTGCAAAGAATTATACGTTTTTGGAATGAAATAATTACTCAAAGAATTATAAGTTTTTGGAATGAAATAATTACCGTATATACTCGTGTATAAGCCGACCCGTGTATAAGCCGACCCCCCTACTTTTGCCCCCAAAACCTGGGAAAATCTATTGACTCGTGTATAAGCCGAGGGTGGACCCCAGCACAGGTATACAGGCCCCCCAGTGGTAGTATACAGCAGCCTCCCCAGTGGCATATACAGGCCCCAGTAGTATATACAGCAGCCCCAGTGGTATACAGCAGCCTTCCCAGTGGTATATGCAGACCCTACCAGTATATACAGCAGCCCAGTGGTATACAGGCCCCAGCAGTATATACAGCAGCCCCAGGGGTGTACAGCAGCCTCCGGGGGCATACAGCAGCCCCAGCAGTACACAGCAGCCCCAGCGATACACAGCCACCCCCAGGGGTACACAGCCACCCCCAGGGGTACACAGCAGCCCCCAGGGGTACACAGCCGCCCCCAGGGGTACACAGCCGCCCCCAGGGGTACACAGCAGCCCCCAGGGGTACACAGCAGCCCCCAGGGGTATATAGCCGCCCCCAGGGGTATATAGCCGCCCCCAGGGGTATATAGCAGCCCCCAGGGGTATATAGCAGCCCCCAGGGGTATATAGCAGCCCCCAGGGGTACACAGCCATCCCCAGGGGTATATAGCCGCCCCCAGGGGTATATAGCTGCCCCCAGGGGTACACAGCCGCCCCCAGGGGTATATAGCAGCCCCCAGGGGTATATAGCCGCCCCCAGGGGTATATAGCAGCCCCCAGGGGTATATAGCAGCCCCCAGGGGTACACAGCCGTCCCCAGGGGTATACAGCTGCCCCCAGGGGTACACAGCTGCCCCCAGGGGTATACAGCTGCCCCCAGGGGTACACAGCTGCCCCCAGGGGTATATAGCAGCCCCCAGGGGTACACAGCCGCCCCCAGGGGTACATAGCCGCCCCCAGGGGTACATAGCCGCCCCCAGGGGTACACAGCCATCCCCAGGGGTATATAGCCGCCCCCAGGGGTATATAGCTGCCCCCAGGGGTACACAGCCACCCCCAGGGGTATATAGCAGCCCCCAGGGGTATATAGCCGCCCCCAGGGGTATATAGCAGCCCCCAGGGGTACACAGCCGTCCCCAGGGGTATACAGCTGCCCCCAGGGGTACACAGCTGCCCCCAGGGGTACACAGCAGCCCCCAGGGGTACACAGCCGCCCCCAGGGGTACACAGCCGCCCCCAGGGGTACATAGCCGCCCCCAGGGGTACATAGCCGCCCCCAGGGGTATATAGCCGCCCCCAGGGGTACACTGCTGCCCCCAAATGCTGGCACTCGCCCCCTGCTGCTTAACTTACCATCCGGTATTCTGATCAGCGCTGCTCCTCGCTGGTCCCGTCTCCTCTCCGTCCTCGCGGCTTCCGGGATCCCGGCCGTCGCAGGTATGACGTCATACCTGCGACGGCCGGGGATCCCGGAAGCCGCGAGGAAGGAGAGGAGACGGGACCAGCGAGGAGCAGCGCTGATCAGAATACCGGATGGTAAGATAAGCAGCGGGGGGGCCCTTAAAGCAGCGGGGGGGCCCTGACACGGAGGGGGGGCCGAGTGGCAGCGTTTGGGGGCCATATGCACTGCTTCCCCCTGCCGCTGATTGACAGGGGGATGCAGTGCATATTTAATGAGCGGCCCCACGTGACGGGGCCGCTCATACAGCCTCCCCCCGCCTCCTGCAGCCTCCACAGCCCCCACCACATCACATACCGTATATGACCCGTGTATAAGCCGAGGGGTAAACTCGGCTTATACACGAGTATATACGGTATTCAAAGAATTGATTTATATGATAATTTGAGGTTGGGTATTATAGTGACATATAAGAATTAAAATAACAACAATAATAGGAGAGATATATACATATATGTAAATAAAAAATAAAAATACAACAATCTTTGGGCAGAGAGTGAGAAGAGAGAGACATCATCTCTCTAATCATTGTACTGACAAGGGGGTGAAGAACACCCAGGGATAGATATCACCTGAAGTTGGATATTATAATAAAAGACATACGGTAATATGATAATAAAATAATAAAAGAAAAAATAAACAATAAAAATAATACTGATGTGTTATAGTAAAATATCACCATTCCGCCCTCAAATAAATAATTAAAAAAAATATATATATAAATAAAAAAATATGGATGAAAACAAATTATATCTTTGCAAGAAAAATGTAAAAAGAAAGTATAAAGAGGTATGACTATAGTCAAGAAAATATAAGAAAGAATGCATATAAAACCCTTTTTAATATAAATGATAGAATTCAGATAGAACATGCGGTTCTATAGTAGAGCGCAGGGATAATACGGGATACTTTAATCTTAATCTCCGTAACATTATCACTGCGCTCTACTATAGAACCGCATGTTCTATCTGAATTCTATCATACAAATTCCCTTGGGGAAAGCGGTGACAGAGCTGCAGGCGGGATAGGGTTAATGGATCAACTTGGAATTTCCTAATCCAACCCTTGAGTGAGAGTGTGCACAGCACGAGGCCAGGAGCAGAGGTGATTGAGGATACAGGAGCATTACAGATCCAAGGCTGGCAGCCTGAGCCACAAATCTACGCTCACAATCTGGTTGTGCGGATCGGGCACAACCTTTAAAGGTTAGTTTATTCTTAATACAACCGCTTTTAAGGCAGGAGAGATCCACAGGTGGCGCAACACTATTTTTTTCTTTTTCTTTTTAATATAAATGAGCACTGTCACTTTAAGAAAGTAAAAAGGCACTGTCACTTTAAACAAGGAGCAATAATGATTGCTCAAGAAAATAACACATATTTAATTCAAAACACATGTTAAGCCATAGGAAAGATAAGGATTACACTTTTTGTAATAATTAATATAGGCACAGATAAGTAATTTTATAAATAAAGTTCATTCTTAAGGGTGAAACTATTTCTGCATTAAAAACACATTGCATAGCTCAGGAACAACACTGAGCATGCGCAAGAGTCGCAAGATGGCGACGGAACTGATTCCTGTAATACCATAGTAACAGGGAAGCTTAGAGTCGGCGCATGCGCAGTAAAAGAGGCAGAACACGGTAATGGCGGCGCCCATGGACACCACGCGCTGCATGTAAGGTTTTCTGCTAAAATTGATCTATTATTAAGATTAAGTAGACACCTGTGATTACAATTAAGTGAACCATGTACATCTAAGTATATCTGAATGTAATAAGCGGATCTAATGGAACAATATATAAAGTACATGTATATGCAAGCACCTAATCACAATATTTTATAATGAAAAGGTGGTGGTATATGGGTATTACTGTAAAATTGTATTTAATTATTGAAATTGATGATTGATTGTCTAAACATTGGAGATGTATAAAGAATCCAGCACATGCTGTATGTGACTGCTGGAGGAAGGTCACAGGTTGACCGAAACGTCGCCATGTTCACCTGAGGGCCAATAAAGGCATAAGGAAAAAGTAGAGACGAGTGCTGCAGTTCATTATTTACGCATATCTATCTATCTATCTATCTATCTATCTATCTATCTATCTATCTATCTATCTATCTATCTATCTAGATTAAATATCAATGTAACAGACTAATAATGCAATGAATGCACAGCATTTTCCCGGTGCAATATATACATTATCATTAAATGTAATCAACCTAAAATATTTTTGTACACCACATTTCTTGTGAAAACCTTTGGACTATCTGTAAGCAAGTGTCCTTGTAAAGGGGTATCAAGAACTTGCACCTTGCCGTTGGATCTCATTTTAACTCTAGAAAATGCAATGTACAGTTGTCCATGACCAAAAACTGGCTCTGGTAGATATGTGCCAACACGGCGTAGAGTTTGACCTTGTGACTTGTTTATTGTCATGGCAAAAGCTGTTTTTACTGGAAACTGTCGACGCCGAGGCCTAAATGAAAGACCTGTGTCCGAAGGACATAAATCAATGCGTGGAATAAACACTTTGTCTCCTTTTACTGATCCACTGATGACTCTTGCTTGAATTAGGTGGGAATGGAGTCCAGTAACAATAAGGCGAGTTCCATTACATAGACCATTTTTTGTATTTAGATTCCGAAGCAACATTACAATTGTTCCAAATTTTAGTTGTAGTCTGTGTGATGGCATTCCTGATGGCGTTAGACTATTTAAAAATTCAACTAGATAATGCTCTCTTTTATCTTCATTGTCTACATCCACTGAATAATCACTGTTGTACAGCTTATACTCTCCAGGCATTGTATCCATCACACTGGAATTTAGCAGAGCCACGCCATCGTTCATGGGACAGAGAATTGCATATGAAGAGGCCCTCTCAACACTGGTTTGGTCGTTCACATCAATTTCAATGCATTGTCTAAACACATCAGTTACAATGCAGTCAGTGCACAACATGTTTTCTGGTATTTCAATAATATCTTCTCCAAGGTTGTATTCAATGGTGAGTTCACCGTTACCAAGTTTAAGAAGTCAATTGCTGTACTCTGGGTCTGAAGATCGCATGTTGTTAATTAGTTGGTGTTGAGTAAACTGTTTCCAAAGATCAGCCATTTTTAAGCTGGACTCAATAACATCTGTTTTTGTTCCATTTGGTATGACTGGAAGGCATTGCCTAAAATCTCCACCAATGACAAAAACTTTACCTCCAAAAGGAATTTCATTCTTTTCAGCAACATTTAGAGTCATTACTTCACATAGAAGTCTGTCAATTAAGGTCAAAGCATATTTGGGTGCCATGGTGCACTCATCAAGTATCAAAAGATGTGCACTGTTTTAACTGTTTTCCAGCAAATGTGTCTTGTTTTTATTCTGGAAATGGAAATTTTGTTGACAGGAACTGGTATCCCAAAGAGTGAATGCATAGTGCGACCTCCTCATAAAAGATTTGCTTCCATACCTGTTGTAGCCGATGGCAATACAACTTTTCCCAACCCTCTAACGTGATGCATTAAAACTTCATATAGGTATGTTTTACCACTCCCTCCTGGACCATCAATAAAGAAACATTTTGTCCTTGCATCTGCTTGTTTTTTTATGGCACTCACAATAGTATCTTATGCATTACATTGTTGTTCATTTAAGGAGTTTATTTTTTTATATTGTTGCCAACAATAATTCGGAAGCTTCATCATACTCTGGAAGTTGTGGAACTTGAGTTGCAGGCTGTGGCAAATTAAAATCTGAAAATGTTTTTCCATGCAGTACTAAGACATTTTTGACATCTCGCATGGCATAAGATTGGCAATTTTGACAATCTCCACTTTTGTTGTGAAGACATAAGCAGTAATCCTCGATTAGATGTTCCTTGAAATTTGTCCAAAGTTGAGCGGGATTTGTAGGTGGTCCAAATACACAGATGTAGGCAAACAATTGGCGAAGTTGCTTAGGCATTTGTAGGGTAACTGTCTTCTAAAGTAAGTGTCCAAACAGTATCATTCCAATAAGTCCTAAAGC
Organism: Allobates femoralis; assembly: GCA_033576535.1. Lineage (NCBI taxonomy): Eukaryota > Metazoa > Chordata > Amphibia > Anura > Aromobatidae > Allobates > Allobates femoralis. The sequence continues at coordinate 253,435,993 of JARQOC010000005.1, read as the reverse complement.
CAAAACTGCAGCTTTAAATGTATCGTGCAATACTCCGTTAACTGTTTTAAAATAATCATAACTTGTAGCTCCTTTGACATGCAGCAGTAACAGTCGAAGGCAATATCTTTCTTAATCCTTGACACTAATAGTATACATGCGTCCAATTATTTTGCTAACTCCTCGTTGTCTTGGCTTCCAAGTTTTATTCCAAACGTAATGCTCTGGGATCTCGCAATACAAATACTGCCTTGCGTTGTTGTCACATTGGTTCAGCAAAAACCATTCCATTAATGTTGACGTTGTGCTTAAAGTTTTTGAGACACATTCGACTTGACAATTTTCATAGAAATAAAGCTTTGTTGATTAGGTAAATTTATTGTTATTATTTATTTATATAGCGCCATTGGGTCCATGGCGCTGTACATGTGTAAGGGCAGAACAAGGACGAGAACATAAATAACGACGAATAAATCATACTGGTACATTAGGGCAGAGATCCTGTCCACAAGGGCTCACAGTCTATAGGGGATGGGTGGGAGACAGTAGGAGGGGGGAGGGGGAGAGGTGAGATGGAGCAGCGGATTAGGTCTCAGTGTGGGTTATAGGCTTGAAGGAAGTGGTGGGTCTTCAGGTTTTTCTTGAAGGTTCCCAGGGTAGTGGAGTGTCTGATGTGGTGTGGAATAGAGTTCCAGAGTATGGCGGATCCACGAGAGAAGTCTTGTATGCGGTTGTGGGAGGTGGAGATTCGGGGGGAGAAGTGAAGGAGTTCTTGAGAGGAGCGCAGATTGCGTGAGGGGTGGTATCGGGAGACCAAGTCTGAGATGTATGAAGGGGACAGGTTGTGGATGGCCTTCTATGTCAGGGTTAGGGTTTTGAACTTAGATCTCTGGGAAGTAGGGAGCCAGTGGAGGGCTTGGCAGAGGGGGGAGACGGGGGAGTAATGGGGCGACAGGTGGATGAATCAGGCAGCAGAACTGAGGATGGTTCGGAGGGCTGCAAGGGATGAAGTGGGGAGGCCGGTGAACAGGAGGTTGCAGTAGTTGAGGCAGGAGATAATGAGGGCGTGGACAAGCGTTTTGGCAGTGTCATGGTCAAGGAAGGAGCGGATAGTGAGATGTTTTTAAGCTGGAGGTGGCAGGAGGTGGCGAGGGCCTTGATGTGTAACTTGAAGGAGAGGGCAGAGTCGAGGATTACACCGAGGCACTTGGCATGGGGGACAGGTGAGGGTCTGCAGTCGTTGACCGTGATGGTTAGGTCGGGTAGGGGAAAAGAGCAACTTTGGGGGAAGATGATGAACTCGGTTTTATCCATGTTAAGTTTGAGGAAACGAGCGGAGAAGAAGGATGAGATGGCGGACAGGCAGAGTGGGATTTTGGATAGCAGGGAGGTGATGTCGGGGCCGGAGAGGTAGAGCTGGGTGTTGTCGGCGTTGAGGTGATATTGGAGGCCATGGGACTCGATGAGTTGACCTAGGCCGTGGGTGTAGATGGAGAAGAGTAAAGGTCCGAGGACTGAGCCTTGGGGAACTCCAACAGATAGGGGGTGGGGCGAGGAGGATGTGTGGGAGTGGGTGACTCTGAAGGTCCGGTCTGTTAGGTACGAGGAGATCTAGGAGAGGGTCAGGTCAGTGATGCCAAGGGATTCTAGAATTTGAAGCAGGAGGGAGTGGTCGACTGTGTCGAAGGCAGGAGGGAGTGGTCGACTGTGTCGAAGGCAGCAGAGACGTCGAGGAGGAGAAGGATGGAGTAGTGTCGCTTGCTCTTGGCGGTCAGTAGGTCGTTGGTGAATTTGGTTAGGCCTGTTTCGGTGGAGTGGTGGGCACGGAAACCGGATTGCAGGTGGTCTAAAAGGGAGCACGAGGAGAGATGGGAGGACAATTCGGAGTAGACATGTTACTCAAGCAATTTTGAGGCAAAGTGGAGGAGAGATATGGGACGATAGTTGGAGACTGTTGCAGGGTTTTTTGAGGATGGGTGTGATGAGGGCATGTTTGAAGGATGAGGGGAAAACAACGGTGGTAAGTGATATGTTGAAGAGATGGGTTAGGGTGGGGATAAGGACAGTGGTGAGGTTAGGGATGAGATAGGAGGGGATAGGGTTGAGGGCACAAGTGGTGAAGTGTGATCGTGCTAGAAGGGAGGAGAGGCGCACTTCAGTCATGGAGGAGAAGTTACTTTTGGTCGAGGGGGGTTGGGTGATAGAGAGGGAGGGTCGAGGGGATTGTGAATCGAAGCTTTCTCTGATCTTGTCGATCTTCTGTTTGAAGAAGCTGGCAAAGTCGTCGGTGGTGATGAAGGGAGAGGGAGGGGGTGCGGGGGGACAGAGTAGGGCATTAAAGATCATGAAAAGTTGCTTGGGATTGTGGGAGAGGGAGCTAATGAGAGACGAGAAGAAAGCTTGTTTTGCAGTGGTCAGTGCTGTCTTAAAGTTGATGAGGGACTGTTGTACAAGGCGAGGTGCGTTGCAGAGTTGGATTTCTTCCATCTCCGTTCAGCTACCTTGGATGTCCGTCGAAGTATTTTGGTGCTGGCGGTGAGCCAGGGTTGTCTGTGTGCACAGGATTTGTTGTATGAGAGAGGGGCAGCCTGGTCGAGGGCTGTGGCCAGAGTGGTGTTGTAGAAGGTGGCGGCAGCGTTAGATCATGAAAGGAGGCTAAGTCAGAGAGAGGGAGGAGGGACTCAGCGAGTGAGTGGAAGTTAATGAGCTTGAGGTTTCTCCGGGGGTGAGGGAGTTTCCGGAGAGGTGTGAGCGTGGCGAGGGGGAAGAGGGCGGAGAAGGTTAGCAGGTTGTGGTCGGATAATAGGGGGGTTGAGCTTGCGAGGTCGTTGAGGGAATAGAGGCGGGTGAAGACGAGGTCTAGTGTGTGACCGTTATGTGTGTGGCTGAGGAGGACCATTGGAAGAGGCTGAAGGAGGAGGTTAGAGAGAGGAGTCTTGAGGCAGCAGCGTGGGGTTTATCAATGGGGATGTTGAAGTCGCCATGATGATGGTGGGGATGTCGGAGGAGAGGAGGTGGAGAAGCCAACTTTTGAAGTGGTCAAAGAAGGTGGACGAGGATCCTGGAGGGTGGTAGACGACAGCCAGTTGGAGGCAGAGGGGGGTGGTGTAATTCGGGTGAAGGAGCAGCTGTTGGCCAGGAGTAGGCCCACACCTCCGCCGCGGGAGTTTCTGGGGCATGGTGTGTGGGAGAGGGTGAGTCCGCCATAGGAGAGGGCGGTGGGGGAAGGTTGTGTCGGAGGGGGTGAGCCATGTTTCGGTGATGCCAAGTAAAGAGAGTTTTTTGGTGATGAAGAGGTTGTGGATGAAGGTGAGTTTATTGCATACTAAGCAGGCATTCCAGAGTGAAAAGGGGGACTGGGGGAGGGGTGGCTTGTGGGATGGGTGTAAGGTTGCAGGGGTTGCGGATGTTAATGGTGGGGAGTGGGCGTGGGCTAGGGGTGATTGTGGGGATGTGCTGGGGGGGACCGGGATTAGGGGAGATGTCGCCAGCAATTAGGAGGAGGAGGGAGAGGGTCAGGAGTGGGGGCATGAGAGCTTGCGAGGTGGGCGGGCATGTTTGGAGCTAAAGGCTTGGGTGTGGAGGAAGCGTTCAGAGGAGTGGGTGAGATGGCTAGGTAGTATGGAGGGGGAGAGTGTTATTGTGTTGTCAGGAGGAGGGACAGAGGGGGGTTGTAGGAAGTGGAGTGGAATAGGAGTGAGTGTGAAGAGAAGGGAAAACATTGCATGGGGAGTATAGGATTCAGTGGGAGTGAGAGGTGGAGCAGGGGGGTGAGGTGCAGATGGGGAGCTGTAGTGGCGGGGGCAGCAGCAGCTGAGAGTGAAGAACAGCACACTATGACTCACAGACCTTGTAAACAGGAGTGAAGTGCGTCACACTATGAGTGGCAGACTTGTAAACAGGAGTGAAGTGTGTCACACTATGAGCGGCAGCCTTGTAAACCGCGGCGACCAATTAGCGAAGCATGTTTTAAAATGCCCGCCAGCGCTCATTGGTCGCCACCAGCCGCGATTTTCTGGACAGACAGACATCATTAGGCAATTATATAGTAGATTAGAAACTAAGGGGCCAATGATCATTACTTTTCAGGCTTTTTTTTTAAAATTAGTTTTAATAGTGACTTGTTTTTCTTTCCTCCTTAGTCACTATTTTGTTTGTGCTATTTAAATAAAATTACTTTGTTTCATCTGTTAGTTTGTTGTTTTTTTTTGCAATTAGGGATTATAGAAATGGTTTTAATTATCCAGAATTAGCTGCAAAATATATTTTTCTCCTTCGCATCTTCTCCATACTAAACCGCCATGACACCACTTAACCATACCAAGCCCCCATGCCATTCCTTCTCCATACCGAGCATCCTAATGCCACCCTTTCTCCATGCCGAGCCCTCCTTGCCACCCCTTTCGCATATCGTGCCAGTCCTTTGCTACCCTGAACCATACCAAGCTCGCCGTGCTATTTCTTCATGATACAGTGCCCCTCCCATTCTACCCCATACTCTATACAATATCCACCATGCTACCCCTTCTCTATACCATTCCCCTTCTATGCTACCTTGCTCCATACTGATCCTCCCTATGTTCCCTTGGTCCACACTGAGCCCCATGCTACCCCTTCATTATACCATGCCCTTCCCATTCTACCCCCGACACACATTACAATGAAGTCAAGAGTCAATGCAAAAAGATTTGTTTATTTTATATAGCTACACTGACGATAGTTTCAAACTCAAGGAGCTTTTTATCAAGGGTAGGGATCTGTAATAATCATAGTGTACAAAATGACAATCAAGATCTGACAAAACAGAGAAAACACATTACCAAAAGCAAAAATATAACAATGTAAATATCTGTGATACATATGATTGAGAAACAACAGTATTGTCTGTATATTAAATATCATATAAGATAAAAGAAAACATTATTGCAGAAGTGTCACATGATTACCTCAAATTGAAGGAGAAACGGAGCTTAGTGTTGAGGGTGTTCAGATGACACGGGGCGTGTGACATATAGTATGGTGCAACTTTATAGGAGTTTCTGTAAAAGTGGAAACAACGGAGGTACTATCTGATTCTATGTTTAATGTAAAATTGTCAGTGAGGGGAATTATTTATTAAGATACTACCTGTAAATTGATCGAGCTGGCAGGGACAGAAGGATGCATCAAATTTGGAAGGACCAGTTACTGTGGATAGTTGACTAGAACACAGGCAATACAAAAGAAGGGATAATTATGTACAAGGCTGCGAGCTATAGTTGTATACATATAACGAAGAGATCAATCACCTGGGACAAGATAATATATGGACCTGGGGTTTGACGGTGGCTGTTTAATATTAGACAGTGTAGGGAGCGTGGCCTAGCAATGTAAGGACACATCTGTCTGAGCTCCCAAGCCTGGACACAATCTTCAGCCTTTCACAACCGGTCAGGCACCAAATTCAGAGGCATAAGTAGCAGGAGAATGGGAGGAGGTAGGGAACGCAAACCCCAGTCCTCGGAGCCCCCAGATGGATTGATCCGCCGCTTCTCTTCTTCAGAGCGAAGCGAAGAATCCCTGCGTTCCTCTGTCGCACAGAGGTTCCGACAGGGGAAGATTCCTCAGAACCAGGTTGGAGGTGCAGCAGTCTGCACACCAAGTAAGCAGGCGACTGGGGGGCCGAGCATTGAGGAGTAGAGGGAACCGGGCAGAGCAGGGGAGACTACCAGAAGGCATCCACAGGAGGGTGAGGTGGCCCCAGCGAGACAGATGGCAACGGATGTGGGGGCCCCCCGGGATTTTGAAGAGGCAGACTGCCAGGGCTTGGGCTCTGGGCCAGAGCGGACCCCATCTCGGGGACTAAGGGAGACCCCCGCTGCAGAAGTTGGTCTCACAGCCCCTACTGTAGAAGGCAGCAACCATTCCTCCCCTCCAAAGGTGCTGGGGCTTCAGGAAAAATAAATACACATTCTCTGACCATGCAGGGACAGGGAGTACTTGTCGAATTATGTGAGCTGCCACCAGGAAAGATATGGAGGCCTATATCACAAGGCTGGAGCAGGCCTACAGGTCAGAGCTGGCCAGTGTGAGAGGAGAGGTGGAAAGAGTTGATGTTCAAAGTCAAGACCACTCTGCCAGAATCAGGGCATTAGAAGAGGCCTCCTGAGCCCAGATACGGCTCAATGAGAGACAGTCCCAACACATCAGATTCAGTATATGGTGGAGGCCATGGGCGATGCCAAGAATCGCGGCAGGAGGAACAATATAAGAATCCATGGCCTCCCTGAAACAGTTGAGTCCAGGGATCTTCCTCAGGTCCTACAGTCCATGTTTAACAGGATTCTGTGAGAAACTCTAAGCAGAGACATCGAGCTTGATAGCGCACATAGGGCTTTGGGCCCCAGGTCCAATGATCCAAGCCGACCACGAGACGTGATAGCAGGGTACACAGATACACCATCAAGGATGCTATAATGAGCAGAATCAGATTCGGGACAGTGACTAATTTTTAGGGAGATAACAATCACATCCTACCAGATCTGTCTCGCCTTACCCTGCAAAGGAGAAAGACTCTGCACCCCCTAGTTGATCTGTTCCGAGACAAAGATATACCTTATAGCTGGGGGTTCCCTTTTCGCCTCCAAGTGAGGCTCAATTCTCTTATCCTGGCATTCAGCACGCCCCAGAGTCCGCCTTTCCAGTCTCCAGATTCAGAGTTTATGTAAGTTTATAACTTATTTTTCTCAATTTTTATAGGACACTTTTAGGTGAGACAGGGATGGTTAGGGATCAGCTAGCAAGGTGCAGGGACAGGTAAGTGCCTTTAAGAGGCACTCTAATTAAATACAGTGCACGCCTGAAAAGGGAGAGGGGCGAGCGGATTAATTCCTTACTATCTAAAATAAAGGTCCCACAAAACTTCGATGTCCCAGGAGACTCTAGCGGATTTTATTATAACCAGAGAGGAATTAAAATCGGGGTTGGACCAGCAATACCTTAGACAAAAAAATGGGTACCTCTCGTTCATGTATGAATATGGCAACAAATGTGGGAGACCATTGGCTAGGGTTTTGCACCCGAGGGGCGATCCTGGGCATATACCCCAAATTTAACATTTTGATGGCACAATAACACAGCATCCTACTAAAATTGCTGAGGCTTTTGGGAATACTATATGAAGTTGTATAGTATTGAGGGTCACTACAAAGATTTGCCCACTGAATCATTGAAGCATCGAATTCAAACTTACATCGCCGAAACTGCATTACCGTGATTCCTCGGGAAAGGTGGAGGCATTGGAGAGGGACTTCACTGAGGAGGAAGTAAGGGCTATAATCAAAGACTCTCCGGCAGGCAAGTGCCTGGGCCCGTATGGGTTTACGCCTAAGTTCTACAAACTTTTTGGAAACAGCTCTCGCCCTTTTTGACGAGGGTCTTCTCTGTGGTCTCCCTCAGGTCCCACTGGGTAGCTCAATCACTGGAAGCACACATTACTGTTATCCCGAAGCCTGGTAGAGACCCCATAGAGGTAGCCAACTATAGGCCCATCTCGTTGATCAATATTGACATTAAATTGTTCTCGAAGGCTCTTGCCAATAGATTAGCGCTCTCCTCCCGGGAATAATCCATATTGATCAAGTGGGGTTTATAAAAGGCAGGGAGGCTAGGGATAACACTAATAAGCTGCTGATCCTCATGAAGAAAGTGAGAGCCCAGGGTATTCATGCCTGACTTCTATCAGTAGACGTGGAGAAGGCCTTCGATCATGTTGACTGGGGTTTTATGAGGGCTTCCCTCAACCAGGTTGGGCTGGGGTCCCGATTTATTGAATGGATTTTGCTTTTTATAATAGTCCCTCGACTAGGGTACGTACAAACTGGGTTTTCTCACTGCCTTTGCCTATTCGGAGTGGAATGTGACACGGATGCCCTCTGTCGCCACTGCTGTACGTTCTTACCCTGGAACATCTGGCAGTTGCCATACGAAACAACCCGAACATCAGAGGCATTGAGATGAATGGGGTCATTGTAAAGCGGCGCGGTTTGCAGATGACTTGCTCTTAATGGTTACTCAACCCAGAATATCTTTTCCGTCAATTATCAAAGAATTTGATAAGGCTTCTTTCACATCAGTGGTAATCACTGATCGTGGCAGCTGCGGTGAAAAAAAATGCAACTGCTGCGATTACTGCATAACGGCTGCACTTGCGGTTCACTTGCGGCAGGCCCCATGCAATGTCTATGGGGCCTGCGATAAGTGTGCGGCAGGTGCGGTTTCGGCACTTGCGGCAGATGCGGCTGTAAGAAAACCGCGGCTGACCGTGTTTTTTTCGCAGCCGCATCTGCCGCAAGTGCCGTAACCGCACCTGTACCGCACTTGCCGCACCTACTGCAAGCCCCATAGACATTGCATGGGGCTTGCCGTAGGTGAACCGCAAGTGCGGCCGTTATTCGGTAATTGCGGCAATTGCGTTTTTTCACCACAACTTCCGCGATCAGCGATTACCGCTGATGTGAAAGGGGCCTAAGTTTAGTAACTTTAAAGTCAATTTTACCAAATCGGAGGCCCTAAATGTCTCCCTGCCTGAGTTGGAGGTACTTCATGTAGCGGACCACTTCCTTTCAAGTGGAAACCCGAGAATCTGAAATATCTGGGGGTTGTGGTTCCGACTAATCCTAATAGACTATATACCCTTAATTTTCTTCCCCTCCTGGAAAAGACAATTAAGGACCTTAAGTCCTATGGATAAGAGAGGCCTCTCTTGGTTTGGGAGGATTAATGTACTTAAAATAGATGTGCTCCCTCGCTTCCTCTTCCTTTTTCAGGCGGTCCTGATTCATATTCCCAGATCATTCTTCTCGAGCCTAAGGTCCGTCATCCTGCGGGTTGTGTGGGGGAATAGCCAGCCATAGGTCACTTATCAAATACTCTTAAAGACAAGTGCGATTGGGGGGTGGGACTCCCCGACTTGAGGAGATATTACAAGGCAGTTATCCTTACCAGCCTACTGGGCTGGCAATTCCATCATCAAATTAAACAGAGGATGAAGATTGAACAGCAGGGGTTGGAGGTTCCCTTGAAAATTCTCCCATGCTTGAAGACGGAGTCCAGAAAACAATTTGTAAACGACTTGGAATTAAGCGAGGTTGCCTTAATGCTATGGGATACAGAAAACAGAATGGGCCACCTTTCTTTGGGATGGAGCCCGCTCACCCCGCTTTTCTCAAATCCAGAATTTTCCCCTACCGAGGGGGTTGAGAGTTTCCTGGGCTGGAGGAGATCTGACGATCCTCGTGTCTATCAGGTTCTAGACACAGGTGACCCCAGGGCAACGGAACTGCGCAGTGGGGCTTGGAGTAGTTCCTTATGGTTGGCGGTATCCCAGTTCAGTTCCTTTCTAGGGAGATTAGGGGTTAGACAAGGGGGACCAGGTCCTCCGTCGCATTTTGAAAAACCTTTCATGGTAACCGACCCCCCTGGACACAGTGTGTCCGTGCTCTATGCGTTGTTGAGCCAGAAAAGAGAAGACAATAAGACTAATTACATGAGGAGATGGGAAGAAAATCTTACTTTGACATTATCTAAGGACGACTGGAGCAAGGCATGCATTATAACACACACAATGTCCATGGCATGCATAGCCCAGGAAAAGAATTTCAAAATATTGTCTCTATGGTACCGTTGCCCAGCAACGCTACATGTAGTCTTTCCCTCCATATCGGATAAATGTTGGAGGTGTGACAATGCGAGGGGCACTTTATTGCATATATGGTGGAGCTGTGGGGGATCCAACCCTTTAGGACATCAATATTTGATATATACTTTAAGATCACAGGAAACTGGGTGGATGCAACTCCAGAAGATGCCCTTTTAACGATACTTCCTGACTTGATTAGCTCACAAAAAAAAGATATACTCAGGTTCTGCTTAATGGCAGCCTAGATTCTGGAAAACCCGTCAGTGTCCAAGATTGACAGACTGGCTGGTAGAAATGAATTAAAGGTAGTGACTTACGCGCTACACTTTGTATTATGGCTCCCAATAAACCACGTAGGCACTGCTTAGTTAAACCTCCTTTGGGATGTTTATTCAATCTACATAAATAATTTACATAATATCCACCCAGTTTAAGAGTGGTTGGTGTTAATTAAACAAGAATTTTTTTGTTAAAATCTTATATAAAAAACTTTAGTAAAAACTTAATAAAAATGTAATAAAAATTATCTTTATTTTTTAATTTGATCCCAGTGGTTGTTGTTTAATGACCACTTATTGTATTTGAGATCATATGATTAAAATTACTAAAAAAAATGATGAATGCAACGTATATAGGGTAATCTTGAGTTTTCTAGGAGAAGACAAGTGGTTATTTTTCTCCCCCTCTTTGATCTTGCGTGGATGTCTTAATGGTTATATATAGATGATATAGTGAGGTATTGCTTTAGGTTGTTTCTTAGTTAGTCGTTTATGGCTTCTTTCTGGTTTAAGACGGGGATATATGGCTCATCTAGAAAGAAGAGGTGTATAACTCAGTACACAATCCTCTGTATGGTTGTATTATGTTTAGTTTTTTCTATTTTCCAAGAGGATTACCTTTTTGTGCTGTTGTGTATGATATCCCCTTGATGATGTTGTGACTGGTTCTGTTAAGTTCTTCTAGATGTAGGGACCTGTCAATCCAATTAAATGACCTTGTTTCAGGCTTTTTTCAACCATAAAACGTTCCTTTCAAATTTGTTATGTACGACCAATTCTGTCTAATGTGCTGGTGGCCTCCCGTATGTCTTTAGCTTCCCATTGGAAGCTTTCTTCGGTGCCTACCCAAGAAGAATTACTAGGAAGAATAAACCTACATTTTCTGTACGAGCTAACCCTTGCACACGGCCTCTCCCACAGGACAAAAATCCTCAACTGGTGGGACCCATGGGTGGATTCTACGTACAACACTGTGGAAATTTAGCATTGGAATTCGACACATGAGTGTCGCTGTGATCTTCTGTAGCTGTGTGTGATGGGTATACTAGTTCTATCACTAAAACCCTATGCGAAAGTCTTTGTCTACATTCTCAGAAAACACGATAAATGTTTAATCTATATAAACTTTAATGCATGATTTATGGTCCTTCACTGCCAATGTAAATACCCCCTTCCCCTCCACCCCCTCCCATCCCACTTCCACCTTTCCCACTTTCCCTACTCCCACCTTATTGTTTAACCCAGATGACTCTAATTTGTCTATATAAAGTTGTGGCCAAAAGTATTGACACCTCTGAAATTCTGTCAGATAATACTCAGTTTCTTCTTGAAAATGATTGCAATCACAAATTCTTTGGTATTATTATCTTCATTTAATTTGTCTTCAATGAAAAAACACAAAAAGAATTGTCCTAAAGCCAAATTGGATATAATTCCACACCAAACATAAAAAAGGGGGTGGACAAAAGTATTGGCACTGTTAGAAAAATCATGTGATGCTTCTCTAATTTGTGTAATTAATAGTACCTGTAACTTACCTGTGACACCTAACAGGTGTTGGCAATAACTAAATCACACTTGCAGCCAGTTGACATGGATTAAAGTTGACTCAACCTCTGTCCTGTGTCCTTGTGTGTACCACATTGAGCATGGAGAAAAGAAAGAAGACCAAAGAACTGTCTGAGGACTTGAGAAACCAAATTGTGAGGAAGCATGAGCAATCTCAAAGCTACAAGTCCATCTCCAAAGACCTGAATGTTCCTGTGTCTATCATGCGCAGTGTCATCAAGAAGTTTAAAGCCCATGGCACTGTGGCTAACCTCCCTAGATGTTGCGGAAAATAAAACTTGACAAGAGATTTCAACGCAAGATTGTGCGGATGGTGGATAAAGAACCTCGACTAACATCCAAAACAAGTTCAAGCTGCCCTGCAGTCCGAGGGTACAACAGTGTCAACCCGTACTATCCGTCGGCGTCTGAATGAAAAGGGACTGTATGGTAGGAGACCCAGGAAGACCCCACTTCTTACCCCGAGACATAAAAAGTCAGGCTGGAGTTTGCCAAAACTTACCTGAGAAAGCCTAAAACGTTTTGGAAGAATGTACTCTGGTCAGATAAGACAAAAATAGAGCTCTTTGGGCAAAGACCTCAACATAGAGTTTACAAGAGAAAAAAAGAGGCATTCAAAGAAAAGAACACGGTCCCTACAATCAAACATGGCGGAAGTTCCCTGATGTTTTGGGGTTGCTTTGCTGCCTCTGGCACTGGACTGCTTGACCGTGTGCATGCCATTATGAAGTCTGAAGACTACCAACAAATTTTGCAGCATAATGTAGGACCTAGTGTGAGAAAGCTGGGTCTCCCTCAGAGGTCATGGGTCTTCCAGCAGGGCAATGACCCAAAACACACTTCAAAAAGCACTAGAAAATGATTTAAGAGAAAGCATTGGAGACTTCTAAGGTGGCCAGCAATGAGTCCAGACCTGAATCCCATAGAATACCTGTGGAGAGATCTAAAAATGGCAGTTTGGAGAAGGCACCCCTCAAATATCAGGGACCTGGAGCAGTTTGCCAAAGAAGAATGGTCTAAAATTCCAGCAGAGCATTGTAAGAAACTCATTAATGGTTACCGGAAGCGGTTGATCGCTGTTATTTTGGCTAAAGGTTGTGCAACCAAGTATTAGGCTGAGGGTGCCAATACTTTTGTCTGGCCCATTTTTGGAGTTTTGTGTGAAATGATCAATGTTTTGCTTTTTGCTTCATTCTCTTTTGTGTTTTTCATTGAAGACAAATTAAATGAAGACAATAATACCAAAGAATTTGTGATTGCAATCATTTTCAGGAAGAAACAGAGTATTATCTGACAGAATTGCAGGGGTGTCAATACTTTTGGCCACAACTGTAATATGTCATAGGATTTTTTCTCTTCCTGTTATTATTACTGTTGCGATGAAACAAATAAAAAATAATGGTTTAAAAAAAAAAAAAATTGTTATGTACCAAGTGGTCACTTACTTGTTCATGTTTATAGGCTTCAGGTGTAATGGTGCTCCTATGGTGATAGGTTCATCTCTTTGTGATGTGCTGTGAATGAGTGGCCTTGTTTTAGGCTTTTTATATCACAATAAGTTCCCTTCGAAATTTGTTATACACCAAGTAGTCACTTACTTGTTCATATTTACAGGCTCCAGGTGTAACGGTGCTTCTATGGTGATGAGTTCAATTCTTTGTGATGTGCTATAAGTGAGTGAATATACTACTGTTTATACTTTGGACAATAAGGGGTGGACAGTATAATAATAGTGGAGATGTTTCCGATATATTGTAACAGATACATTTGTCTGAAAATAGATAATCTGATATTTGTGGTAGACATTTGTGTGTGCTGTATTATTTTGTTTTTTACGGTCTAGTTACTCAGGTGTGTTGTACTTACAGTGATGTTCGGTGTCAAGTCTTGGGTGTGAGGGTTTGTGCTGTGTCTATGTGTAGTTATACTTCTTGCAGTATATTATGGGTCTATGTGTGATGGTTTTTCTATATACTAGTTAGTTGTCTAATGCTTCTTGTTGTGTGATCTATTGCCGATATACCTGATTCTTCTCTACCGTTTAGCAAAACCTCTCCTTGTAGGGGCTTCTTTACCCTGTTATCTAAATAACCTCTGCTGTGGAGCAGTGTGTATATATATAAATATCTCTATATATAGGCACTTTGCTAGAAATATGTGTAACACCACAATTGGTATTCACTGTACCTTAAGTGATGCGGTCCTGGTCCTGGTCGGTTCCTCCTGCCGCTTTCGCTTTCAGTTCTCCAGCTCAGTCTGTTACCCCCGTCCTGTGAGGTGAAGATGCGGCGGTTGGCTGTTACTAAGCATGCTTGCTGGGCGTCGGCAAGTTGCTCTTCCTGTTCCACGTCAGCTGACTAGAGTGTCATCTGCCCATGATCTTGTTCAAGGAAGACGAGTAGCACCACCTAAATCTAAAGTAATCAAAAAATCTATATATTGGTGCTCACCATGCCGATGTAGATAATATTG
>JARQOC010000005.1:253404417-253421916 GCA_033576535.1 Allobates femoralis | reverse complement strand
CTGATCACAATTGTACTGTGTTGCAATGCTCAATTATTACAATATAGTGCAGCTGTCAGAGCTGCTCTGTCACAAGCCTCAGGGTACTGTTACACATCACAACATTGCATGCAATTTCACTTGCAACTTACTGGTTGCAGTGAAATCATGGACACATTGTTCCATATTGTTGCCGTGTACAAATGTAACAATGTGTCCATGATTTCACTGCAACCAGTAAGTTGCAAGTGAAATTGCATGCAATGTTGCGACGTGTAATGGTACCCTTACAGATCATGCTGCAGGCGCATGGTTCCTGAGACTTGCCCTGGTCAGGTGACCCGGAAGTGGTCATGGCGACTATCGGGCCCTCGTGATTACATGGCGGGGGAACGATCGGAGGGGAGAGGGAGAGTGATCCCTCTCCTATTCCCCTAAATGGTAAGATTTATATCGATCGCAACATTTAGGGTATTAAATAGTCAGATGGCGCAGGGAGAGTTAATGGCTGTGAGAACGGGTCTCTGCTGAGACGTCAGCTAGAGGTCTAGCGACTACCACGGCCAGTACAGCTGCTGTGTCACAAAATAGCCAGGACATACCTATACGTCCAAAGTCGGCTAGTACCAGCAACCTAAGATTTACGTCCAAGCTTGTGAAGGGGTTAATGGAAGAAGGCAGTCTTGTTGCTTACCTTCTCTGTAAACCCTGCCCTTTTATGCCTATAGCCAAGGGGGAGAAGGCACTGACTTAGGGCGGCTTCACACTGGTAAACCGGACAGCCCCAGACCGGATTTTGGCCCCATAGTATCCGATGGAGCCGGATGGCAGCTATCCGCCATCCGGTTTCCATCTGTCCGGGAGAATCTGGGCAATCCGGCGCTCCCTAACATGGGAGTCTATGGGGCCGGATTGCCCTCCGGTTCTGTGTTCAGATCCGGTCCGGGGCTGTCAGGTTCATCCCTGACAGCCCCGGATCGGACCTGACTGCAGTGTGAAGCCGCCCTTACCCCTCTTGTATCCAAAAACAAAAACTTTTTTAGTCTTTTCTGTAGCCACGATTACGTTGTGTCCAGTTCAACATGAAAAATTTGTTGAAAAGTCCTCTTAAAGCGAATGTCAGCATATTTTTGCTATGTAGTCAGAGAAATACGAGGTAGGGACTGAAACTGATATCGGCAGTGTATCACTTAATAGACTGTGTGCTGTTTCTTCAATACTATGTTTATGAGCAGGAGATTTTCACTGCCTGGACTAGGTGCCTGCGTATGTCGTGGTCCAACCAAGCACCCAGCTTTGATTATTAGCTTGCTGTTATTATAAAATGTATACAGAGAGCCTGGTGTGGGTGGGTGCTTACATCTAAAAAACTCTTGATTGTATCACAACTGCTGCACCCAGTAAATTAAGAAATACATAGTTGGAATCAGGGTCTAATTTTTTTATTATGCTGCTCTCAGATGAGGTTGCAAAAATCTGAAGACCGTTTCTCTTTTAAAGCTATAATAGCTATGATGATATTTACAAAGGATGGCAAAGTGAAAAGTAGAAAATGCTGAACTGAGTACTTTTCATTAGCAACACAAGTCTTCATTCCTTCAGAATGTCTTCTTTGAGCTTACATAACCTATATTTCAGTTTGTTTAGCAGCTGGAAATGGAGTTGTTTGCTGAATTAATATTTGCATTTCTCTTCTGCAGGAGGATATTCATGAATATTTACCCAGCAGTGATGGCGGTACAGCTACTCACAATGGAGTTGGAGCAACATCTCACAATCTTCAGCAAGAAGGTAAGCATTTCATTCAAATTTCACTTCATCTGCAGTATCGAATCTTAGGCCAGATACACATGATGCAAGACTCGTAAGATACTCGCACGGTTCTCACATCACTCACACAGAATGGCCGCCGTTTCTCTTGACGCTAGCGCATCAGCGTCTTGTGTTTCTTTGCAGCTGACGCGCTCCCGTCCAGAGAGACGCTGGCTGTTTCAGGTGAGTTATGCCAAACTGAGTATCTTGCAGTGTCTCGCATCATTTGCTCCAGCCTTAAGGTACCGTCACACACAGAGATATATTGCTTGCAACTCACTGGTTGCAGTGAAATCATGGGACACATTGTTCCATTTTGTTGCCATGTACAAATGTAACAATGTGTCCATGATTTCACTGCAACCAGTGAGTTGCAAGCAATGTCTCCAGAGATATCTGTGTTTGACGGTACCTTTAGGGTATGTGCACACTGGTGGGCGGGTTGGTCGGCGGCGGCTGGGCGGACCCGCCAGGAAGCTCCGGAGCCGTCCACCTGCTTCCTGGCGGGTATGTGCGGCGGGTGCCGGGCGGGTGGCCAGCGGGTTAGCGCCGGCGGTGTTGCGGCGGCTGGAAGCAATACATGATTCTGCTTGCAGCCGCTGCAGAACCGGCCGGTTTATAGAACATGCTCATTCGTTGCTAACCCGCTGGGAACCCAGCGGGTTAGCAACGGATGAGCATGTGTAAACCGCCGGTGTGTGGACACCGGGTGTCGGTTTACATAGGTTTTAATGTTAATCCAAACGCCGGTTTGGATTAACATAAATTTACATGAAATTTATGTAAACCGACCGGAGGTTTACACATCTAAACCGACCCTAACCCGGCCAGTGTGCACATACCCTTACTCTTTCTGATCCATTCTGCAACATATAGACCACTATGGCCTGAAAAACTGTGTTAGTAGGCTGGGATTAGGCATAGTTTCCTCAGTCCACTGACTCATTCCTAGTTTATACATTTGTATTTATGTCCACTCGTGATGTATAATCTCTTGTGTTGCAAGTGGTTGAATTATCCCATAGCAGAGTAGCAATGAGAGAACTAAGGTAACAAAAGTGAAGCACAAACTTAAATTTGCTGAAGGTGTTCATCTTAGGTCGTGTTCCTTCCTTTGATGTGAGCTCCCACAGTGAGCTCACATCATTCCCCCAACATCTCAGCTGATCTCATTAGCTGAGATGTGGGGCTAACCGCGCCGATCAGACCTGCAATCTGATCGGCGCTGTTAACCCTTTGGATCACGCTGTCATTCACTGACAGCGTGATCCAAAGTGGCGGGATCGTGACGTTCCCCGCCGTGATCAGAGATCTCGCGATAAGATTGTGGGCTCTCTGTCTGCTACCTGGATAGCCTGGGGTCCTGCGGTGACCCCAGATGCTATCAGGGTTCACTTCCTGTGGATGGCTGGTAAGTGCCTGCATCCACAGGAAGTGATCGTTTGTGCTACATCCCAATGTGCTGCAGCTCATCGGGACACAGCACAAGTGATAAGACAATTCAGCACTGTGGTGCCCTATGGGGCAAGTGTAAAATAAAGAAAAAATTAAGTTTTGAAAAATATGAAAAAAAAAAAACCCCACTCAAGTTCAAATCACCCCCCTTTTTGCGCCATTCAAAATAAAGGTATTAAAGCGAACCTGTCACCCCCCGTGGACATCAAAAGCTATAATAGCCACCTTCTGCAGCACTAAGGCTGCATTCAGGGAAGGTGGCTATATGCTTCTGATGCCCTATATTCAGTCAAATATGAAGTTAGATAAAGCCTTACACTTAAGACCGGGAGGCGGGGTTTCGCGCTCCTCCGACCCGCCTCCTCTTGTCAATCAGTCAGTTCGCCTGCTGCTGCCTCCCCTCATGAACGCGCGGCTCCGTTCTCCTCTATGGAGCCGCGCATGCGCTGTGCACCGGGTGTCCAGGAAGTCGTCGGGCTGCGCGCGCAGCCCGACGACTTCCTGGACACCCGGCACACAGCGCATACGCGGCTCCATAGACGAGAACGGAGCCGCGCGTTCATGAGGGGAGGCAGCAGCAGGCGAACTGACTGATTGACAAGAGGAGGCGGGTCGGAGGAGCGCGAAACCCCGCCTCCCGGTCTTAAGTGTAAGGCTTTATCTAACTTCATATTTGACTGAATATAGGGCATTAGAAGCATATAGCCACCTTCCCTGAATGCAGCCTTAGTGCTGCAGAAGGTGGCTATTATAGCTTTTGATGTCCACGGGGGGTGACAGGTTCGCTTTAAACAAAAAAAAACAAAAAAATACATATTTGGTATCACCGCGTTCAGAACTGCCCGATCTATCAACATGTAATCAGATCTATAAACTTTGTAACATAAAAAAATCCAAACACCAGAATTACGTTTTTTTTTTGTTGTCGCAACACTGCAATAACAGGCGAACTAAACAGCGCATCCACCCCGAAAAAGGGAATCACTAGAAACACCAGCTCAAGACGCAAAAAATAAGCCATCACACAGCCCCAGATCCCGAAAAATTAGACCGCTGCAGGTCGCTGAAAACTGCAAAAAGAGGAATTTTTTTTTTTTTTTTTTTTTTCCTTCTCAAACTTCTGAATCTTTTTTCACCACTTATATAAGGGCAAAAGTATACATGTTTGGTGTCTACGAACTCGTACCGACCCGAGGCATCATACAGACACCTCAGTTTTACCATTTAGTGAACATGGCGAATAAAAACCTAAAAAACAATTGTGTAATTGTCCTTCTTTTTTTTTTTTGCAATTTCACGTCACTTAGAATTTTTTTCCCCATTTTCCTGTATGCTATATGGTAAAATAAATGATTTCATCTGACAGTACAACTTGTCCCGCAAAAAACAAGCCATCATATGTCTATATTGATGGAAAAATAAAGTTATTGCTCTTGGAAGAAGGGAAGGGAAAAATGAAAATGGAAAATCGCCGGGTGCTGAAAGGGTTAATAGGCACATGGCATGACATGAGCATTTTTGTCAGTTCCAATTCAGTAGGACTGATCAACAGGCATAGTTTGCAGAACAAAAAAGCAAGAGATTTGAATGATTTCCACTTTCTTTGCAAAGAAGGTTAAAGATGTGTATCGGTGTCTTGGTGTTAATTTTGTAGAGTAGAGGATGACTTCCAGTTTAGATTTATAGAAAGGGATAAATTGGGTTGGAGAGCATCTTTTTTTTTCTTCCTAAATCGTGGAATTTACAATAGTTTTAAAGGGAATATGTCAACAGGTTTTTCTGCTACCTCACCTGAGAGCAGCATGTTGTAGGCAAAGAGATTCTGAAACTAAAGGCCTCGTTACACGCTTCAATGGTTGAGCGATCCGATCCGACTTGACCTACATCGCTTGAACGTCGTTCAATGATCGCTAGTCAAATGTCACGCGTACAGATATCTTTAACGACACAGCAACGATTCCGTGACTAGCGAACGATATTTGTGGTCATTTGTTTGCCTACATCCTTCCCTTTTGATTAGGCGAAGTCGTTAACGACATAGTTATCAAGTTGTCACACACACCGATGCTGCAGGTTGGATGGACGATCATCATCTGGTTTTAGGTCCGGTTCAAGAACCTCCGATGAACGATCAGCCGACTTATCGTTGGTTGAATCGACGTGTCACACCGCAGTGACGTCGTTTAAACGACTGAAAACCCGTGACGTTTCAATGATATAGTTAATATCGTAGCGTATAACGGGCCCTTTACAATGTTCAGCCAATTACTGTGTGCAACTGTTCTGTCACGATCAATGCATGTGGTTTTAGCTTTGCAGCACACCAGGCTCTTAATAAAGATTTTACATTGATAGTAAGGTGTCAAGAGTGTGTGTGTGTGTGTGTGTGTGTGTGTGTGTGTGTGTGTGTGTGTGTGTATGACAAAGTAGTCCAATAATGGTAATCATCAGGTGATAAACGAAAGCACACAGACTAGGGCCGGTTTCACACATCCGTGCCTCCGGCACGTGTGTGGTCCGTGCCAACACATGCTGGAGGCACGGACCTACGGGGACACACAATCCCCTATGGACCCATGCAGACGTCCGTGTTGTCGCACGTACCGTGTCTCCGTGTGGAGCACATGCGTGTCCATGTGCTCCAAACGGCGACTTGTCCGTTTTTATGCGGAGCCACGGACCGCATTTACGTCCGTACGTCCTGCACACGGATGTTCACAGTGTGACATCCGTGTGCACGGACCACGGGCAAAAGTGAAAAACCTGAAAATAAAGAATTTCATACTCGCCTATCCGGTGTCTGTTCCTCACTTCCGATGCCGCTCATTAGGGCTCATGAATATTCACTTCACTGAGCCCAAGAGCGGCCCGGAAGAGAGAGGAGCAGCGGCGCTGGAGGGAGGTAAGTATGCGGGTGACAGGCTGTCTGTGTGCTATCAACGGCCTCACGGATAGCACACGGACTGCACTCGTGTCACATGTCTGTGCACGACCCGCCCCCAAACAGCCATGTTTCACACATCCACGATGACACGGATGTGTGAAACCGGCCTAATAAAAGGCAAATTTTATTTTTGTAACCCCTGCAGCATGCTGTCCTCAGCTTACATAACAAAAATTTGCTGACAGATTTCCTTTAAGATATCGGATAGTAAGAGCCTACCTTCAATCATTACAGGCTGCAAATGAGTGTCAGGCCATTGTAACTGTATTCTTCATGTTTTGCAGCTGTGCATATCGAGAGCATAAATATTAAGCATGTACAAAGGAGGAGAGCCGACAAAAACTCAGAATACACTTTTGAGGTGAGTGTATGTTTTTGTCAAAATATATAATTTACTGTAAAGTATAAAAAACCTTTGATGTTTTCTTATAGCCCATCTGTAATGTGAGTGTACTTTTATAATGTATTTTAGAGATCTGTCAACATATATTGCTGTCAATTGTTTGAAGTTATCCAGGCACTGTAGTGCTAAGCTACATGGCATGCTGTCAAATTGTGTTTTCCTCAACTGTGCTTTCCTTTCTGTAGAATTTAATTTAAAAAACGGTGCTATGAAGTAGATATTACTGCACACCAATAGATAACCAGAGGAATACACCCTATCATAGCTAGGTCTTACCTGCCTTTAAATTGTAGGCTCTGAGCCCATTCAAGGATAGGGTCCCAACAACGGGGAATGCCTTGTTGCTGGCTGTTGGGCTTCTCATTATTTGGCCAAATTGTGTACCAAGTACCTCATTTTTAACATAATTTCTATGGCAGTAATGCAGTTCCAAATTCCTTATATTCAATGGTTGCTTAGCATAGCATTTCAGTTTGCAGCTGTATTCACTTTAACTCCTTGCCGACACAGGACGTTGTACAACGTCCTGGGCCGGTAAGAGGGCTTTGATGTGAGCTCCGGTGCGGAGCTCATATCAAAGCACCGACATCTCAGCTGATCTCATCAGCTGAGATGTCGGGGTAACAGCGCCGATCGGATCTGGGATCCGATCGGCCCTGTTAACCCCTTAGATTCCGCCGTCAATCTCTGACAGTGGGATCCAAGGCGGCGGGGAACGCGCTGTTCCCCACCTGCTCCGGAGATCCCGCGATAGTATCTGGGGTCCTGGCTAGACCCCGGATGCTGTCAGAGCGCAGTTTCCTTTCGCGGTTGGCAGGCGCTGCCAACCACAACAGGTCCATGATTCTGAGCGATACAGATTAGCTGCAGCTCATCTGTATCTCCCAGAAGCGATTGGACTGTGCAGCAAGGTGCCTCTTAAAAGGGCAGTGTAAAAATAAGAATTAATAAAAAAATCAAGTTTTTAAAAACCTGTAAAAAAATAAAAATAAATAAATTATATTAAAGTTGAAATCGCCCTTCTTTTACCCCAATCACAATAAAAGTATTAAAAAAATACATATGTTTGGTATCACCGTGTTCAGAATCGCCCGATCTGTCATCATATTAAATCCGTTAATGAGAGCCGTAAACTCCGTAACGGAAAAAATGGTCCAAATGCCAAAATTCAGGTTTTTTTGGTCGCCGCAACATTGCTATAAAATGCAATAACAGGCGATCAAAACTGCGGATCCCCCAAAAATGGCATCATTAGAAACGGTAGCTCAAGATGCAAAAAATAAGCCATCACACAGCCCCAGATCCCGAAAAATGAGGGTGCTACGGGTCGCAGAACATGGCGCAAAAAGTCCGTTTTTGTTTTTTTGCAAACTTCTGAATTTTTTTTTTCACCACCTAGATACCAATAAAGGTATACATGTTGGGTGTCTATGAACTTGTACCGACCCGAGGCATCACCCCGTCACTTCAGTTTTACCGTATAGTGAACATGGCGACTAAAATGCCCAAAAAACAAACGCGTTATTGCATTTTTTTTTTTTGCAATTTCACTGCATTTAGAATTTTTTCCCATTTCCCTGTACAGTATATGGTAAAATAAATGATTGCATATGAAAGTACATCTCGCTCCGCAAAAAACAAGCTGCGATATGTCTAGATTGACGGAAAAATAAAAAAGTTATGGCTCTTGGAAGCAGGGGAGCAATAAACGAATATGAAAAATTCCCCAGTCATGAAAGAGTTAATTGTTCTCCCGTGATAAGCTGCAGGTGCCTATATGTTCAAATCAACCCAAAATATTCCCTGCAGGCCAAAGAAGATAGACAACTAACATAATGAAGTTTTAAATCCACCAGATGTGATTTAGCCCGCCCCTCCATGGCGCGCCAGGCTTTAGAAGCAAGAGGGGCGTGCATAATTACAGGCAGCAGCAGACAGACGGCCTATTTGCTGCTTCCTCAGAAAGAGAGAACTCGCACAGGACAAAGTAATATAACTTTCTCTACTTTACAAAAGCGATTTTCTTTTCTGCAAAGGATGGCTAGAAATAAGAGGGTGCAGGACAGGTCTAAATATACGGGGGGTCAGTTTGTGGGTTTAGGATCACTTTAATATTGCACAGGAGATATAATATAAAGTAACATAGTAACATACATAGTAACATAGTTTTTAAGGTTGAAGGAAGACTTGAAGTCCATCTAGTTCAACCCATAGCCTAACATGTTGATCCAGAGGATCATGATTCAAACATCTGCTCAATACTAAGGAATCCTGAAACATGCACTGTTGGTGGGTCCTGAGGACTGGAGTTGAGAACCACTGCTATAGATAAATGCATGACTAGCTGTGACATCTTATGTCTCTCTTTATTATAGGTGAACTGGTCTGATAACTCCAGAAGATCTGTGACAAAATCATATCGGGAGCTGCAAGAGTTTGTTTTAATGGTATTTAAATTATCAATTTAATGTAAAAATTACAGCCTAATATTAGAGATTTCTAACTCATTAATGTGGATAGTTGTACAAGATTTATTAGTTTATACAACCTTTTATACCTTTTGACCTATCTTATTAATGGTAGATTTTGCAAGAGCTTGAGTTCATCTAACTAGGAATATGGAAAATCCAAACATACGACCTACGTGCTAGGTATTTATTGGGGTCTCATCTCATGGTCACATGCCAGATATAACCCCCAATTTTGAGACAGACTATTATTGAGTCTTTTGTTTACATATTCCCACAATGAGTCTTCATATCAGAAGTTGTGTAAGATAATAAGGGTGTTTGAGATGAGCGGACCTGAACTTTAAAGTTTGGTGTTCTTGCCAAACACAGACTTTACAAAAAAATTGGTGTTCGAGTTTGCAGTTTGGGATCTTTGCATATGTAAACCCCTGGGGCAAGCATCACTGTGCTCGTCCCAGTGCAAACAGCTTACAGTGTTTGAACGTCTCACACTTGGATAATATCGTGTTTTCGGATGTAGTGAACCCTGCCCTCCCCTGTGAGCGATTTCTTATGATTGTGCAGTTTGGCTCTCAACTCATATACAGCCAATCAGTGACTTCCAATGAAGTTTGGGTCAAGAACAGAACTTCCACGGGTCTGCTCAACTTGTTTACATGTTTTATAGTGCCAGATACATATCTAAATGATGAGGTTTTTTTGTGGAGAATGACATGCCAATATAAGGAGACTTAAATGCCTGCACCGCTCCTCTGGGAAATTAAATATGCAAATTGCCTCTTCAGTGAGAAGGAGAGCTTGAACTATAGTGTCACCTGTTGGAAGCAGCAAAACTAAAACTCAATATTGACTTTTTAATGAGCCATGCCATATGACTTAGGATAAAAACTAAACCAGAATCTCAATTTGCAGACAATGTTTCGGAGTATTGCCTCTCGTCGGTGCACAGTATGAGATCTGGTTAGGTGAGAGGCTAAGAATGGGATCTAAGGGGTATGTTTTCTCCTAGTAGACAGTGGCATGTCCGTATTAGGCTGGCTTCACAATACGTTTATTACCATCCTGTTCTGTTCGTTTTTGAAACAACCAGAACAGGATCGTTTTTGGCCCCCATACATCCCTATGAGGCCGGATTGGCCCTATTTGGCCATCCGTTTTTTTTAATCCGGTGCAGGATTCGTCTGTCCTGTCTCTTTTTTTTTTTTTTTTTATTAAAATCCTAGTTTTCTATTGAACCAAGTTTAACAACCAATAAGCATAAATTGTACAGAGTCAATCGTTTTCACATACATCATAGAAATCCTCCCTCATCCCCCCCCACACCATACAGCAAGCAAAATAACCTTGCGTTAAGTACTGTAAATGGCTATATCCGCAAAACTAGGGTCATGTCACATTATGCATGTCCCCCCATTTAGATTTTTCCCCCCTGAACTTGACAGTTTCTTCCATTAGCCACTAACACATGCCAACCATGGAGCCCATATTTTTTTGTGCAAGCTAGATTTCCCACGTTTATGGTATATGCCTCTTTCCATCTTGCATATATGGTTTTGCCTGTTTTAAAAAAGCCCTCCTTGTTAGCGGGTCTTCCTGGATGCAGTGTTTGGCAACAAGTTTCCTCGCTATGTATGTCAACCTAACGATAGCTGTCTTTATATTGCCATCCACAGGAATTTTGTCCACAAATCCCAGTAGACACACCACCGGCCCCCTTGGTACCACGCAATTTCAATTCTGATAATCACCATTATCCAATAAGCAGATAATCTGGGGCATGATCACATCATGTGGTATATACCTGCATCTTCCATTTTACATCTAGGGCATTCTGAGGTGGGTCTCAAATTCACCCTATACAGAAACTCCGGTGACCGGTAGACTCTATGTAGAAGATACAGTTGAGATAATCTACCTGGTTCATTAAGGGAAAGATTTGGTACCCATTCCAGAATGGAATTCCAGCTATTGTCATCTATATTTCCTACTTCTGTCTCCCACCTTGTTTTTGCCTGTATCAGAAATTGGAGTAGATGTGTGTGTAGCAGTTCACTATACATCGTGGATATAACCCCTCTCGTGGGGCTTTCTCCGCACACATAGTCCAGTACTATGTCTTGTTGTATAAAAAGTGCTCTTGATTTATTTTGGGCCCTAAATGCATGTACCATTTGGGAATACTGGTACGTCCCTGTTTCCCGAAGACCAAACTCATCCCTTAATTGTGAAAAGGGTTTCAACCCCTGACTATCCAATATTTGGTGGAAATACTCAATACCTTTGGCCCGCCATTCCGGCAAGCATCCCATCACTTTTATTTCTGGCTCATTAGTACTGTCCCACAAGGGGGAGTATCTCGTCAAACCCCCCACCCCTCTTGTTCATTTCAATTTCCCCCATAGTTTATCTATCAGATGCATGGTTGGGTACCTTCTTCCAACCAGTCCCATCGAACCATCTTCTAAACTCTGCACTAATGGATTTTTCCCCATCAGGCCCTCTAACACTCTGTATAGATGGGAAAGCTGCACTTCGTGCCCACCCCCTTATATGCTGGCTTTGAGCCGCTAGGTAATAGATGTAGGGGTTTGGCATCGCTAGTCCCCCCTCGTCCTCGGGTCTCTGTAGTAATTCGAGCCGTATCCGGGCCTGTTTTTTTCCCATATTAAACTTCTAAACAGGGAGTTAATTTGTTTAAACCTCCCTTAAGGTATCCAAATGGGCGCATTCTGGAATATATATGAGTTTAGGCATCAAAATCATTTTAATTAAATTAATTCGGCCCACCACCGATAAATGTAGCTTGTTCCAAGCTCTAATTTTGGCCTTGAGAAGTTCCAATACTGGGGTCAAGTTTTCGGCAAGGTAATCCGTAATTAAATCTGTTATCCAAATTCCCAAATATTTAAATTTATTGACCACTCTAAGTCCCTGTTTCTCCATTCCGGCCGGAATCTCTGCATCTAAGGCGTACATGGTGGATTTATGCCAATTAATTTGTAAGCCTGATAGATCCCCCAAATCTTGCAATGAGCTCCATGGCTCCGCACAGGGATCCCAATGGATTTTCTAGAAGCAGTAGGATGTCGTCCGCATATTGCGCTGCCTTTTCCTCAATTTGCCCATACTTAAATCCCACTACTTCACCCGCCTCCCGTAATTTAGCAGCCAATGGCTCTATCACCAAGGCAAATAAAAGTGGGGACAATGGGCATCCCTGTCTGGTTCCTCTACCTAGTTCTAAGGTTGGAGAGAGAACGCCATTCACTCTGACCTTTGCAACCGGGCGAGTGTACAGCAAACCGCACCCAAGAGAGGAACTGCAGTCCAAACCCCATCCTTTCCAGTACAATCCACAAGAACCCCCACTCCACACTGTCGAAAGCCTTGTGGGCATCCAGTGACACTATAATCCTCTGGCCAGCGTTATCAGCCGGCGGTTGCATATTCATGTATAATCTGCGTAGGTTTACCGCTGTTGACCTACTAGGCATAAAACCAGATTGGTCCGGATGTATTAATTTTGTGACAACGCCAGTCGGACGATTCGACAGAGCTTTAGTCAAGATCTTTACGTTGACCGTCAACAGCGAAATGGGTCTGTAGAATTCTGGGAGTCTCGAATTTTTATCTTCCTTTGGCAGCACTGTAATGACTGCTCTCTCATGGAGGCGGGCAGCACACCCCTCTCTTGATCCCTCCAGGACCTCCCTGAGTTTGGACACCAATACCACCTTCATGTCTTTATAAATTTCCTCAGGGAGTCCGACCGCCCCCGGGGCCATAGCAGTCAAAGCTTTCCTCTATCTCCTCGTCCGTCAATGGACCCTCCAAACGGTCTCTGTCCACTTCAGTCAACCTAGGCAGTTTTATACCATCCAAATAGGTGTCAATAATACTATCGGCGATCTCACCCCTAGAGCAGAGGTCCCCAATGTCAGTCCTCGAGGGCCGAACCAGTGCAGGTTTTCAGGATCTCCTTAGTATTGCACAGCAGGCAATGATTCCAATCCCTGTGCAATAGTAAGGAAATCCTGAAAACCTGCACTGGTTCGGCCCTCGAGGACTGACATTGGGGACCTCTGCCCTAGAGGAACATAGCTTTCTATAAAAGTCAATGAAGACTGAGCTTATTTTCGCATTGTCTGTTGTTAGGTTGCCATCTTTGGTATAGATGGAATGTACCAAGGGAGCTTTCCTCTGGGCCGGGGCCACCAGCGACAACATATGCCCCACCCTCTCACCTTCCTCATAAAACTTATCTGCTGAAACTCTGCCCTCTTCCTTGCTTTGTCTAGGTAATGTTGATTCACTGTCTCTTGGGCATCTTTCAGTCATCTTTCATCCCCGATGTGCCCCCTTTAATCATATCCGCCTCTGCCCTGCTTAGAGCCTCCAGATGTTCCTGTTCTATACGTCTTATATCAGATTTACTGTGGCTAATCTCCCTGATGAGGACCCTGCTCAAGTACGCCTTCAGTGTGTCCCATACCACCTGTGGGCTAGCACTACCCTCATTTGTTTCAAATATTCTGCAATTTCTGTGGACAATTTTCCCATATCTATCTATAGTGCATAACCACGCTTCCCCTTTTGCCAACGCCTGACTCCACTGGCTTAATGTGAACACATATAGGCTTATGGTCCGATATTGCCCGCGGTATGTACTCCACTTTCACTACCAATGCATCCAGTTTATCATTTCCCAGCGCCATATCTATGCGGGATTATGTATTATGAGTGGGCGAATAGCACGAGAAACACTGGACCCCAACATTCCTCAACCTCCACAGGTCCCTTAGTCCTATCTCTTGGATATAGGTGCCAAATGACGTTATGTGGCTTTGTTTCCTATCCAGTATGTTTATCTAACTAATCGTCTTGTATGTTAAGGTCGCCAATCCGCAATATAGGAAGTTCCCCCAAATGTCTCATTCGCTCCAAAACCTCTGTAATCTTTTTGCTTGATTATGGTGGTGGATTATACATAGCAACAATAGCCAACAAGCATCCATACAATTTACACACCAATATAACATATTGTCCCTCCGTGTCCAGATGGATCTCTATTCTTTCAAAATGCGTGGCCATGGGGATCAATATGGACACCCCTCTCAAGTATGTGGAATATATAGCATGATAAGAGTCCTGTATCTACCGCCTCTGCAGAACCCCTATGGTGTCTTTTACCAGGTGTGTTTCCATTAGACAGATGTTGTAAAATTGCCATCCTTTTAGTCACGTCCGACAAACCACGGACATTCCAGCCAAGCACCTTCACTAGACCTCCCATGACCTCTGACATACATATTTAGCCATAATACATTTACCTTTACTTGCTGCCTATCCCGTCATACCCCCCCCCCCTATCTTCTCTTATCCCAACCCCGCTCCCTACCTCTTCCCTCTCAACTGTCCCTTCCCAACTCCCATAAATTGGTACCTCTCCGAGAGTGGGTCTCATGTGCTTGGCGCGTAATACCCACCACTTCCTATTTCACTATTGCTTTCCTTCCTCCCGCCTTAATGAAACATTATCGTCCGCTATAAATTAGGGCTGAGCGATTAATCGAATTAATTCAATTAATTCACCCCCTGCTGTGGCCACGATTGTGGTTTTATTAAAAATCGTGTAATTCGATTTAAAATGGTGTCCGGAGCGCTGTTTATAAGATCCGGGCGGCTAGTAGTGTTAATGCGAGCGGTGCATTTCCGGTCCGGCGTCACCTGGTACTTCCGGTGCGCACTGCGCAGTCTGTGTTTGAAGCCAGGAGGCAGGGCAGAGATATGGCTTCAGGAGGAGCGTGCCGTCGTCAGCGGTGAGCGCTCAGCCCGCACACGCCATGCTGTCTGAGGAGACTCGGGCACAGGTGTATGGCGGTGGCCAGGTGAGCTCTGCCTTCAACGGCTGCCTAGGCGCTCATGGCCGGTACCTCCTCCGGGGACCCCCAGGCGCGCTCCCGCGGCTCCTGCACTCTGTCTGCCGCTTCTGTAAGCTAAATGTCACTTTCCCTTTTGTTTTGGACACCACAAAACTTCTAGCTGACGTCTCTGTTTACCAGGAGCCGCGAAGGAACTAGTGCGCATGCGCCTCATGGCGTCACACACTACGCCACTTTGCATTGCGGGTGTTGTAGTTTCTTAGGAGGGGCAGCCGTCACTATGTAAAGGGAAAGAACTTCAACTCCCAGCAGACGTTGCGTGTTGGCCGCGTGATGGGTCGTGGCCGTGCAGGCTGAGGAGGACTACAGCTCCCGTGGGGCTGCGCGGCGAGGTGTCATTTGGCCTCTCCGGTTATGTAAGAGTTGGCGGCGAGTTGGCAGAGTGGGAGAATCGGCAGTGGCCGAGCCTGTGCCATGTGTATGCCATGTCGGTGGCCGAGCCTGTGCCATGTGTATGCCATGTCGGTGGCCGAGCTTGTGCCATGTGTATGCCATGTCGGTGGCCGAGGCTGTTTCATGTGTGGGGAGTCCAGACTGGTACTAGATATTATAATGCGGAGTGGATATCTCTGCCAATTCCTTGTAATTGACAAGAACCCTGCTCTGACATCTCGAGCAGGGTCAATGCAAATCTCTAGCATGCCCAGCGCCCATCATTCCCTGGGCTTGTGCACAGGGATATACCAAAAATCGAGATTTAAATCGAAAATTGTCCATAGGTTTAAATAAAATCGAGATTTTGATTTTTTTTTTTTTTCCAAAATTGCCCAGCCCTACTATAAATGCATAACATATATTATAAACATTATAACCAAGTCAAGGATACAATCAAAAAAGAAAAAACCAGGGCACTGCAAGGGGACGTAGAATACTGCACATATGTATAAGTCCTAAATTGGACAGTGTGGACACATCCTCGGACGGTGGTGCTCGCAATGGGAAGTCTGTATAATGAACAAATGAACAAGAAAAAATGTATGCGGCACTCACCGTGGCTGAAATCTTCTGTTTATTGTATCCAAGTACAGGAAAAAAAAGAGTCATTTTGCAGACTTGGGGGGAGGGAGTGAGGAGTGCAACGACAACGGGCACCGTTTCGCGTCTGGTTGCCGCTTCTTCCGGTCGTGTCGTCTCACTCCCTCCCCCTAAGTCTGCAAAATGACTTTTTTTTTTTTTTTTTTTTTTTTTTTTTTCCTGTACTTGGATACAATAAACAAAAGATTTCAGCCACGGTGAGTGCCGCATATACTTTTTCTTGTTCATTTGTTCATATCAAGGATACGTATGTCGCATTCCAGCAGTTCAGCCCAGTCCGAATATATATATCAATAATCCATCAGTCCTTTTGCTGCCTCCTTACCGGCTTGGCCCCCTCCTGTAAATAATCAATATTAATGCATCCTGAAACAAAGGAAACAGATAAACTTATATCAAACAGGGATAGCTATCCCAATGTCCAGCCTCCATTGTCCCCATCAGGTATCCCGGGGTCACTCTATGAACATAACCATCCAGTCAGCCTTCCTCAACCATCTGTAGCTCTGAGTCTCTTGGCATTAACATCTAGCCAGTGTATGGTTTCCTCTGGCGTTACAAAAAATTGGACTTTATCCAGTGCTGCCACTCTCAATTTAGCAGGAAACAACATGGAGGATTTCACCCCATGTTCTCGCATGCGTCTCTTGACTCCAGTGAACTGCATCCTCTGTTTTTGCACTATGAGGGAGTAATCTGGATAAATGGCAATCAGCTGCCCATCGATAGTAATATCCTCCGCATCCCTCGCCTTTCTCATGCTACTATCTCGGTCTCTGTAGTTTAGTAACCTGGCCAGCATTGTACGGGGTTCAGACCCTGGGGCTTCGGCTGCATTGGAACTCTATGGGCACGTTCCACAGCGAAAACCTTGGTCAGAAAGTTTTCCCCGATCTTCCCCTTTAACCAGGACTCGATAAACCCGGCGGGATCCCTTCCCTCTGTTTATTCAGGAATGCCCACAATACGGAGGTTTTCTCCTTGATCGGTTTTCCAGATCGTCATTTTTTGCTACTACTTCAGCTAGTTGTTGTTTATATATCTTTTCAGCTTTCTGTAGCTTCACAATCCTATCCTCTGTCTCACCAACCCGCTCCTCCACTGCAGTCACACGGGTGTCTGTTTTTTGCAGGGACATATTTATATTAGTAATTTCCCCTTGCAGCTTTTGTACTTGCTCAGCCACTTTGTGTGAGGGTCAATTTGACCGAGGAGACTAGGGAGAAAACATCCCACAGGGAGGGCTCCTGGGGGGGCCCTTGTTCCTTCTGCACTCCCCCTGTTCCCTCCACTCCTAGTTCTGGTATATCCTGTGTGCCTGCCTCACTCTCTGACTGGGAATCATCCTCCTCCTCCTGCAGAACGTTCCAACACATCTATTGCACTGACCTGTTTGGCATCTGATTTTCTTGCAAAACGCTCCCAATTTAGCAGCTACAGCCCATTCTCTTCTGACAC